>OMLM01003114.1:109388-146888 GCA_900302695.1 Helostoma temminkii | reverse complement strand
TTCCCCCTTTGTCATAGAGGCTGTCTGTGCAACGCATTGGTGGTTCAGTGGTAGAATTCTCGCCTGCCACGCGGGAGGCCCGGGTTCGATTCCCGGCCAATGCATTACCCCTTTTCTTTTTTCTCCCTGCAGGATTTGTGTAACACCCTTTCCAGTGTTTTTTGTTTACCCTCCCCCACTCAGTAAGCACACAGACCTACTGCTCATGCTTGGTCTTAGACTTTAACCTAAGACTCTAGCCTAAGTATTTAGGTTTGGTAGCTCTTGTGTTTTATGTATTATAATAACCTCACTGTTAAGATGACATTTAATGGCTTGGCACAAAATAAAGCAGGGGAGGATGTTTTAACTACTATCAGTAACATGCAGCACTTGAGTCTTTGTAAAGGGGCTGTAATCTGAGCTCAGTTAATTTAGTCAATGGTTGTGTTTCCACTAGATGTAGTGCTTCTCAGAAGTGTCTCTCTGCTCCACTAAAATGCATGCCAAAAGTATTTTGATCCATGTTGTTCTTAGCAACTTAACTGGAGACTTGTCTGTAGGCTACAGCTTAGAATGTTATCCTAACTGAATGTTAACCCTCTGAGTCGGAAAAGACGTATGCCGAGGACTATAATAGCTACATGAGCATCTAAAAATGTGTTCTTAGCGACTAAGCACAGCAGAATACTAGACTTACTAGGCAAAGACTTTAGGAAGGTGGCAATAAACCAAGTAAATATCTTGTAAGATTAGTAAACCGGAAGAGTGACTCCCAGACAGTCTTATCTGTTAAAGATACAAATGGACATAGTGAATTTGACATTGATGATATTAATAATATTTGCAGATTTCTATTTATTTCTTGTTGTACACTAGCAAGGAGCTTCAAGGATCTGATTCATACATTTGTGACTTGATGTGCCTTAAAACAGAGGGGCAAGGGGTAGGGCTGAAAATATTCCCCTAAGAAATGAGACACCCCTAACTATATCATACAGTGTCGCTAGCTGCTATTATGCTAGCTGCTGTAATACACACAGTGAGCATGGTTGGCGAGCAGTAAAGAAAAGAAAAATTACGTAAATTCGCTACTTATGGTCGTTAGTTAATTTTCAAACTATTGTGCAAATCAGCAATAATGATGTATGGTAGTCATCTGCCAGCCCTACATGCTGAGACCCTGAAACCCCATTGCTGTCAGTCACTGTAAGTCACTGTAAATGTGTGGGCACAAGACTGAATATCATACAAAAGAATGGTTGTTGTAATTAAATCCTTATTAATTCCAAAAATACTCATATTTGTGGGGCTCTTTCCTCTTGTAGGTAGCAATACTGTCAATGTTTCTGATGTAAGTGAGAGATGAGTTGAGAAATTCCTCATACCCCTTTATTTGAAGAGTGGTCCTGAAAAATCTTTGTTTAAAGGGCTATGTAGCCCTCTGCCTTAGCCGTACCCAAAATCCAAAAGGAAATCAGTGTATGGCTAAGGGGTAGAAATGGGATTGGCCGTCCATCGCTTACAGATTACATCAGACATGGATTACCAACATCCATATTTTTGCTCTCTTTCTATATTAGTTAGCATTTTATGGGGTTATTTATTTTTATTAGGGATGTTACGATACCATTTTTTTTCTGACTCAGTACAAGTACGAGTACTAACATTTGAAAACTTGCAGATACCGAGTACCAATACAACTTAATGTTGCAGTTGCGACATTTTTTATTATAAAACTTTTTTATTTTATATAATTATCGGGAAAATGGAATAACTTCAAACACTGTAATCAGATGTTGTTGCTTTCTGACTGTGACAAAATAAAATAGTCAACAGGAGACTATTTTTTCATCCAAAAATTATACATCCACTATGGCTTGGCTGGTGTGCGAGCCCCTAAATTGTTTTGTTTGCAATATGTTTCTCTCTAAGTCATGTACCTTTGGTAAGACAGTCTGATGATGGCTGACACTGACATACCTGAGCTGAGGAGAAAATCCGATGCAATAAACTAATTAAAGCTGAGGAGAAAATCCGATGCAATAAACTAATTAAAAGCTTTTGTTATTTAAAAAACCTGTGGGTTGTCTCTGGACATTTTCTCTAACTTCTCCAAAGTGGAACTTTGGAACTAATGAATACTGATTTACTTTAAAGTCAAAACAACTGAATCAGGGAGGTATAACAGGAGTCAAAGTTAAAACTTAGGATATTGTCCACCTCACCAAGCAACTCAGGAAGAACCAATGGAAGCTGTGGAAGAATGTAGAAAAAGTGCAGTTAAATTGTAAAACATTTACCTCCATAACCTGCCACCCACAGTGAAAATAAAAATAAAAATAGACTGTTTTCCAGTCCTTTATTATTACAGTTGTAACCCATGTCTCGATCAATCCTTCAAGCAACCACAAGCAGAACTACTCAAATTCTCCACCATAACACAAGTAGATATGTGTAATGTGTCAAGTACAGGACAAACTAAAATGTACTTAATATGGTGGGATGGCACATTTCAACAAGCTAAATAGCAGGTAAACTGCATAAATACACACCAAGCAAATCTAGGTTGAAAAAGATGCTCTGACAAATGGTATCTAAGCCAACAATGACACAGAATGACATTTCACAACAATTAAATGTGATCATTAACTAAACATAAAAAGATTAGACTGTCATTCTTTGCTGAAAAAATCAAATCAGAGACTGACTGACTTTCAGTTTTTATTTTCATTCCAAGGTCTATAGCAGGTTGCTGGTTCCCAAGATGCTCCAACTGGCTAGATCCCACTCTTGTACTGGTTTGAGTTGGTCAAGGCTCAGTAGGTTGTCTTCTTGTTACACTCTCAAGGTCACACTCTTACTCACTTTTGGTGGGAGGACAGTGACTGTCCTATGGAGGTGTCTGGTGAAGGACGTCCTGGCAATCAACAGATGTGCTGAGTGTAGAGAACTGTGAGATATCCAAAAGGGTAAAACGTCTACAGTAAGCCAGTACACAATATGCAAATAAAGGCGGGTAACAATGTTATATGTTGTCATATTATTAGAATATAATGAGCATTTTGCCTGTGTATTATACACAGCTGTTAAAAAGGTGGAGTCACTGCAGTTTCCCTGTTTTCCACAAAACCTTGTTTAAGCTGTCCTAACATAATTGCAAAGGGGTGTTGATCAGCCACACTTTTGTTGATAAACAAACACAATGTGCCATTGGGACAAATTACTAATGTATGCTGAAGATGAAGCTATATACTATATTTCTAATCAATTTTAGGTTATAAAAAATATGTATAATATTCAAAGCCTATTCACGACCATGATATAAATGAGCCTGTAAAACCTATTATACACCTTCCAATTGAGATCGCCTCTAGATGCATTTCCTTTTCATTCCAGTAACAAAATCAAAGATAGAAGTGAAGGGTGTGAGTTGATTAAACTCAGCTTTATAAAAAAAAGGTCAGAATTCAGTCACTGAATAAGTGTAAACATGGATCCTGGTATTTTGTTTATGTACATTTATGAAGTAGATTCATTAAGCCCTAACACACATATGTGCTAATCTTCATTAAATTTACAACATTTTCAGTTTAGAAACTTTACTTGGACCTTGTGATTTTCTTGACTATCAACACCATTTTCTCATAAGTCATAAGACTCATAAGATGTTTTAAATGTCTCATTCTCATTTGAACGTTTAGCTACTAAAAGGTTTACAGTACCTGTGAGACAGGGGCTAAGCTAAGTCTTGACATGAAGTACTGGTTGATCAAGACTCTCTGGAGCTGGGAAGACAGGATGATGAAGTGTGACTTCCTGACTGCATGAGGGCAGATGAGGAAGACTGAGAGGAAGTTTGAGAATCACTTGCAGAGGTGGAGGTGTTTTGTAAGGGATATGAAGAAGTATGGGTAGGTGAAGCATGGCAAAGAGGAGGAGAGGAACTAAAATGGAGGGTAGAGGAACTACAACTGAGGGGAATGGCTTCTGAAAATGTTGCTTGATTTTCATTGGACTGACACTGCTGGAGATTGGTAGTTTGTGACCTGTCTGTCAAAGGGGCAAGGTTTGAGGTGCCAGATGAAGAAGCAACAGCTGGGAGCAGGATGGAGGGAGAAGGTGAGTTAGGTGTTAAAGTGAGGGTGCTGTAGGAAGGTGGGACCATTGGCATCTGCCTCTGCAGGAGCTGCAGGATGGTCCTGATGTCTGCTGATATATGAGACTCCAACCTGAAAAGCATAGACATATCAAGTAAAAGTAAATTAAGCTGCTTAAGTATATAGAGATGCAGTATTGACATATACGTATGTCAGACTTTAAGGCCAAAGTAATACAAGCAACATTGTGTGAAAATTAACTATCTGTACTAAAATATGTACTTAAAAATAGGTTAAGCAAAGTAAATAATTTACATATTTACTTCTTCTGCAGAAGAATAAATCCTTAACATCAGGTATTGGCTCTTACCTGGTCTGCTAATGCTCATGTCATCAACATGAGCAAAGGACCAAAGCAGGTTCTTAAACTAGGTCAACAGCTGAAGAATCTCTAGACCAACTTTGTCAATGTAAATTTTGATGATCAAAGTCAGGAAAGTTCCAGGGCCTTTGGCTGAGCAATCCTTGAATTTGGTTGGAAGTGCTTCTACAACAACAATTTTTCTGATATTGTAGTATTTGACTTAAAATCTGACATACATATAAAGTCATCCCCACTACTGTAAAGAGAACAAGAACTCACCTGGTTATCTGTTGTTGCAGTTTCTCAAGCCTGCTCTCTAAATCCACCTTCTGCCTCTGAGAGATGATAGGAGGAAGAGGAAAAGAAGTAGGGCTGTCCCCCCAACAGTGGGAAGTGGAGGAGTGAAAGTCAGGGAATTGCTGAGAGGGCAGCTGAGGTGGAGGAGTTGAGGGGGGGCTGTGAGAGCAGGGTGCTTCTTGGTGTTTCTGCTCCTCTTGACTTACTGAGCCCACCATAAAGATACTGGATAATCCTGAGAATGTATAGGGTTAACACACCGATACACAGTTTAGACACACATAGGTCCAGGTAGAGCTGTCAACATCTCATTTAACTTATATGCCTTAAATGGATTTTTACACCTACCCATTAAAGGGTTAGAGATCCTGTCTTTCCTGTCAGTCTCGTGGCACCTTGTAACATTTGTGACAGCACCATGAGTTATGGAGGTCTTTTCAGGGCTGCCCACATCTGAATCGTCCTCTTCATTCTCACTGGAGAACACACGGGCGTAGCTACAGAAGAACTTGGTTCAGAGTTTTATTTAAAAAAAGAAATATACACACACACACAAAATCATATGTTTTAAGTTAAATTAATACTGAGTCTTACAATGTATGTTTATGATCATCCTTGTTGAGGCTGTCATGCTGCTCCCAGTTACTACATCTTCTTTTACTTCTGTAGACAGCTCTCAGTCTACTTGCTGAGATGGTGTCACCTGAGAGAAACACATTAACAATCACTGTGGAACTGCAGCCCAAAGGCATCAGGGAAATTCAGAGAAGTGGAGTACTTTGAGTTGGAGAGCTCCCAGACGGAATCCAGGTCTTTGAGAACTGAGCTTTTCAAAATGAAAAATTCCTATGAAGAATCTCTAGACAAACTGGAGACCCTGAAGACAGAGAATATTCAAGGTAGTATATCAGTCAGTGTGTCGAAGCAGGGAATCCATATTTACATTTACATTTAAGATGAGACATGAAAAGCCATGTGAGCGGATGATGGAACCCAGAGATGTAGTATAGATTGAAAAAAGAAGAGGACCCAGAACGGAGCTCTGTAGCACACAAGCAGAGAGGTTGTGAGAGTTAGAAATGTGCACCCGCCAGGATACATTGAAGGTTCGACCAGATAAGTAATACTGAAGACAGGCCAGAGCTGAGTGCGAATAGGAGGATGTGGTGTCAAAGCCGGCAGATATCCATCTATATCAATTTAGTCAAGCCACAGCCCCTCACCCTTTGCCTTTAAAACAGCTCCAGTTCTGTTCAGTCTGCCATTTATTCTTTTCGGTTCTTATTACTAAATCTGGTTCAGCCTGCCAGGATTCTTTGTATTTCTTTTTATTCAAGTTGTGACATGTTCACCTTGACTACAGAGGATCTATGCAAGTGATGTCCTGTCTTCTGAAATATTACCTGTATGTGTGGAAGGAAGTCTGTGTTTGCTCTGTGGTCTGCTCAATTCCTCAGACTCCGAGTCTACTCCACTCAGATTACCTGCAGCATCATTATTCCCCTTTAGATATAGGGGGAAAGGGAAGAAAAAGAAAAGAAGTAAAGTGATGAAGCTGCATTTCATTCAACATTTTGTTTGTGAAATTACAGCACCAACACCATACGGGGGTTGATATGCTACCCTTATTACTTTTGGTGCTTTGAGGTAGCAATCAGGCTATTTTCACATAACTTATGTCTTATAGCATAACCTTGCTCTCAATTTCAAGGCATAGGGAGACTGCGTTTACGTCTAAGTGCAGACATTTTATAGAACCATGATCAAGGTACATTTTACGCAGTTTTATTGTATCTTTAAAAATGCCAGAGTACCCAGACAGACACGGTGAGAATTCACAATTTACATAAAGACAAAGGCCAACCCGTGGAATCAAACATGGAATCAAACCCAGGTCCTTCATACTATGAAGCGACTGTGCTAACCATATGCGATTTGTCTGTTTAAATTATGACTTGTCACAACTCAAGTTCAACATATTGTTAATGTACATGTGACAAGTTATTATTTCAGTCTGGTCTCAGTAAACAGAGGTGCTGTAACATGAGTAACATACATCTCTGAGATTGAAGGTGATATCCAAGTTGGACCAGAAATGTTCAGAAAATTCTGGATACATTTCAAAAACCTGCAAAAAACAAATAACAGACAATCAGAACTGTCAACAGAAATGTTATACATATGGGTTATTTATACCTTTTCTATATGAAACCAAATGGATACAAGTGAAACAACAGAAAGCACTCATACCTCTAGCATATCTTCTCTGTGTATCTTGTGCAGATCACAGTAGGTCAGGGCTCTGACATCAGCACGGGATTTTCCTGGCAGAATATCCATATTGATGGGCTCCCCAAAGATATCATTTTTACCTGCATAAAATGTGGTCATGATAGGAACGTGGGGTGTTCATGAATTTATGTTGGAGACATAATGAATGCTACTGCTTAGATTCTGCTTTGATTTGACCACTAGATGGAGCCACTAGCATATACCTAAGGCTCATACAGGTACCTACCCAGAATAGCCAACACCACATCTTCCTTGAGAATCTCTATGGATCCTCTGGCAATGAAATACAGATCTGAGAGCAGGTCTCCAGCATGAACTAGGGTGTCACCAGGAGGAGCATGGGTGGTCTTAAATCTCATGGCTAGGGCCCTCAGACAACCTTTAGTCGATCCTACACACCACAACAAATACAGTATGTTAATCCAGTGCTACAGGAAGTGTGTTTTCTGTTTTTTACTGCTGTAGCTTTATACTACCATATGCTGTAAATTATTTGACATTATGTGAGACAAGACCTGGTGAATGACTATAAAACTGCAAACTGCTTTTTATAAAATTATTTATAAATAATATTGATATTATTGAAGACTCCCCCTGCACCAACAAAATCAGTTTAAGCATCAGTTGTATATCAAGTGTCCCAGACATCATACGTACGACACATAATATTCCTTTGCTGTATTTCTTTTAGACAGAGGTGAGAGGTTACACTCCATCTATATGCCTAAGTGCAAGATTTGTTTTTCGCAATATCATATCTAGCAGCAGAAAAACCTATACTCAGGTTAAAATTTATATTATATATAAGTAGAATTTATGTAAATTTACTTGACCATATAATATTACTGGATCATTAACAGCATTTTGATATTGTGGGTGGTGCAAGTGAATAAAATAATAATAAGTTGTTCAATATATAAAATAGCATAACATTTAAAAGCTAAAAGATCTAATTTTACAGTATAAGTAACAACTGCCAGAAGGTTAGTGTAACACTTCCCTCTGATATAGGAGTGTAAAGAAGTGCACAAAGTACGGTTGTATTTAATTACAGTATGTATGTTGGCTACTGCTTCTAATAGTGTTACCTTTAAAAGCCTTACAGTTCTGCAGCAGTGACCTGTTGAGGTGTAGACAAATATCTGCTTGGAGACATTCAGGGAAACCTTCTAAAACCTGGAGAAAAATGAAGGATGGCAGAAAAGTGCCATTAACCACAGTACACTGGCCTTTGGTTTCCTAGTGTGCAGTGACCATTTTTTCATGGTAACTTAGCTTAGGAAATTCTTGCATCTCAAACATTGCCTGAACACAAAATCTATAATATTTATGCTGAAAATGATCAGTTCTTTGTCTAAAACAGTACAGATAATTATAACTGTGGCAGTTGTTTTTAGATCACCTGACAGCATTTCATACTCACAGCATTCATATCTATGCCATTAGTGTATGACCACGCATGTTGGAAATACTCCTCCAGTCGCTGTCTCAGAGGGTTGGGGATCTGGTGTAAGCGGATGAACTCTCGAACTCTCATCATCTGGGCGTGGTAGCGTGCTGTACCAGAGTACAGCCGCTGAATAATGGCTGATACATTACCAAAAATACTGGCATACATCAGAGCTGGAAGAGACAGAAACAGAAAATCCATTAACTTTTTCATTCAGATAAGGAGCTGAACAGTTAATCGTCTGGTGGCTTAAACAGCCACTTAACCCTATAAGGCCAATGGTATCATATTTGATACACAAAAATCTTTTGATTAAATAATTATCAAAAACTTCTGATGTATCAAATGTAATACATAAAAAATCTTACATTTAGAGATAATTTCTTAAAATTTTTCTTTATGTTTTTCAACAAAATGTGCAATACACACTCCAGTTAAAAAAATAGGATGTTGTGTCTATTATTTGTTGGACTGGGCTTTAAAGGGTTAAACAGGAAACTCAACATGTATCATTTGATGAATGACCAGACACTGAAGGAAATCAAATAATCCAAAAAATATGTTAAAACTGCAAGTTATTTGAAAAGTCCAAATCCAATTTTTATTAGCTTAATATTTTTTCAGTGTTACACTGGTGGTACTTAATGTGTCAGAACCAGTGACAGCATCACTTTTAACCATCCCACTGAAGACACACAAATTGCAGGAAAGGATGCAAGGGGATTGGGTGTTAAAATTATACATCCTTTCTTCTGTCATCTGAAACTTCATCTGTATCTGACATGGGCAGCTCAGCTTTCAGTTAGATGTTCTGTGGAGGTTTGGAGTTTGTATTTGTCCAAATACACACTGTCCAATAATACTGTGGCTACACATCTGCATGGCATTTTCATTATGATGTTATTTTCAGTTGGTCTGTACAATCTCAGCAACTCAGAGTTACTGCTCCCAGTCAAGGGTTGCTCCTCTTCTCCTGTTGCCTGATAAATCTGGACTAGATTTTACCCTTAAATTTCACCATAAGGATGTTTATTTTTACCTTTATCTGTTATTATCTGTTATAATTTATCTGTCTTTGTTTTAAATCCTGTTCAATTTATGTACACCTAGACCATTTGGTTGTTTAAAGATATGACTTTTAAAGAGTATAAAGATATAAAATATAATGAAATTCTATAAATGAGGACTAATATTTTACAGTTAGACATATATGAGTTTTTAGATATGTCATGGAGAAGAAGACCAGTTTAAATTAATTTGCCTGAAAGATAGCTGATGAACGAATCCAGTCAGTGATTATATTTACATCAGAAATATCTGCAGTTGTGTATATGTAAATTTTAGGAGAAATGGTTGAACTGATTGCACGTTATATAGTACAGTACAAACAGACCATAGGTTATCTGTTTATTTTATTAGTGACAGCATGTTTATTTTTTGTTATTTATCTAAATAATTATAGTATTGTATATTTTTGGAACTTCACATCTTTTTCTTCCTGAGACCACAGACTCTTTCCTCCTATGAACTGAGAGGAACTGTTGTAATTGGCCATTAATGAAGTCAGCTGTGACACGATCATAAAACATTCCTCCTACTAATAATGGATTTAGCCTCTCTTCCACATAGCGCCCCGAAAACTCCAATGCTGGTGGTAAATGGGCTGCACTTATATAGTGCTTTTCTACCTCATTAGTATTCACAGCGCTTTACACGGCTTCTTATTCACCCATTCGCATACACAGAAAAGCGCGCACACACACCATTGGCAGAGTTGCTATGCAAGGAGCCAAAGAATAGGGGTTCAGTGTTTTGCCCAATGACACTTAGCCTTAGCTACCACCGTGGTGGTCATGAAAAATTGTAAAAAGTTTGTTGGACACGCCTATAACACATTTCCCCATGAGTTTAATTGCTTTGGGCCTGTGCCTGTGCATTATGTCAGTCAATTAGTTCACTGTTCTAGTAACCCTTATGAAAAAGAAGTATATTCTAGTATACCATTAGATTATTTATTTTAAACTCAAACTAATTATACTTTTAGTTGACTTTTTTAGAGGTCAACCGATATGGGATTTTTAATGGCCGATGTCAATATTGAGAAATCAATTATTTATAGGCTGATATGATGCATGTAATTACAGTAAATGAGAAATGCAGAAAATTGACAGCAGAGACGTTACTGGTATGTGAGCTGAAACCACTGCAAGATGCGTCTGTTTGGCTAATTATTTAGTTTATAACAATTTTTGGACTTATCAATATGTATATGATCAAGTCAAGTAAAAAGAAAGTAGGCTTAATGTGTTTGGCATGGTATGCTAATTAGCAATGTGCTTATGTCAAGTACCCATGTGCTCAGATCATGATATGTAAATTAGCCATGTGGAGTTTGTAGCCACATGGATATATCAGCTATATCAGTCCACCTCTACTTTTTATATACTTATCAGAGATACACTAGACAAAAGTGTATACTGACAGGTATACAGAAAAGTCTGTTTGGCCTAGACTTATACTTTAGTATACTTACCTTACACTGACAGAAATACCCAGCATGCCCTTTTGTGGTTTGTAAATAAACAGCTATAAATGTCATAAATGAATAATGTGTCACAATTGTTGTGTGACATGGTGTTTTCCCTTTGAAAGAGTGTATGTGTGGATAGTAATTAATTGTTATAAATCGTAAGCAGTCAAAAGGCGTTCCCTCTCAATCGCTTCTATAATACTTCAAGTGGATTCACTAAGTTACATTGTATTGTGCTACTGAAGCACTGCTGTTGTGGTCACAGCTATGTTGCAGCACAATGATATGAGAAGAATCACTCCATAAGAAAGTCTGAAACATCTAAACACCATTCAAAAGTGTACTTCAGTCAAAAGTGTAATAGAAGTATTTTACAAGTAAACTTTTAGAGTACATGTAAATTCACATTTCGTATTTTAGTTTTTTGCAGTATACTTCCAGTATACATTTATAAACTAACTAGTATTAGTATTCTTGGGAAACCTACTTAAGCATTACTTGAAAATATAAACTTTCAGTATACTTTTGTTGTTGTTGTGTAGTTGTTTTCCCCCTCCTATTGTTTTGAAGAGCGAGTGAATTTGTCACATGAGAAGGCACTGAAAGTGATGAAGAGGATGAGGAATAGTCTTTATTTCATAGTTGAGCTGACCCAGTGTGGAAGCGCAGAACTTTCAATTAGTTTTCTTGTTATTTTTCCAGGTTTTCTTGCCCCATTGACTAAAGCCATCTGCAATATGGGGGTGCAGAAAGGAATAAAAATTAAACAGATGAGGATGGTAATGAAGTTTACTGCTTATGTGCACACACACACACACACACACACACACACACACACACACACACAGACTACATGACACACAAGCACACACGCACTAAGCTGTAATGTATGTGCACTAATTGTGCTACTGTAAGATTCAAATCAAAGCCTTTCCTTTAGAACCAGACACCTTTTCTGGAATACAGGTGAGTCCTAAAGGGTTTTTTTGTCAAACTCACCACCAATGAGCATGACGCAAATGGAGAAGATCTTCTCAGAGTTGGTGTTTGGGGAGACATTCCCAAAGCCTACGCTGGTCAGACTGCTGAAAGTGAAGTACAGAGATGTGACGTATTTATCTCTAATGGAAGGACCTGACCCAATGACGGAGTCATTGTAGGGCTTCCCCAGCTGATCGCCCAAAGTGTTCAACCAGCCAATCCCAGCCGAGGTTGACCGCTCCACATTACCTATGGCATACCTAGGGTAAAAAGGCAAACACTAAAATAACTCTGTGCTCATTACAAAGATATGTAGCATTTTTAACAACTAAATGTTTAACTTCAAGAACAAAAATAAACTCCAGTAGGTCATAACAAAATTATAATAGATATGTAATAAAAAAATATATTTACACTAAATGTATACAATAACCTCTCCATAAAACTATTATATGCAATAATGAATACATAACCAGAAAGAATAAATCATAATTCCAGCAGATGATTGATAGAAATATAATTTTCCTTGCAGACTTACAAAACAATAATTGGGCTTAGCAGGGTTCCCCATCTGTGACACATTTCCTATACCTAAAAGTTTCCATCAAGTCTAGCTGCACAGCTGATGCAGATATTTTTGGCATTTTGCCTTTATTTAATAGTGCTGGTTAAAAGGCACACAGGAGATGTGGTAGAAGAGAGGAGGGTGTGACATGGAGTAAAATGTTAAAGACTGTAGCCATCATCCAGGTTACATTATCTGGAAGTTGGGTAATGGCAATTAGACTTCATTTTTTGTTAGGTTGAAACATCTCACTGTTCATCCAAGTCTGAGGAATGCTGGTAGAGATCTTGGAGGATAAATTTGAGATCTCTAACCAAGAAAGTGTGGTTGCCATGACACAACTTTCAGATAACATGCAGCAAAGGTCCCTTGGTAGATGCTAGCCACAAATATGAATAAAATAAATATATTAAAGAGATTATTACATTTTTAATATTGCTATAATATCTATGTCACCTGTCTCACACAGTAAAAAAAACATGGAACTTAGAAAATAATCATTTCATTCACTAGGAATACCTCACTCTGAAAAAAATCACAAGGCAAAACACAGATCACTACAGATCATAAACACAAAATAGATAAGACTTAGAAAATGGATCACCAGAATTAGATTTTTCCCCCACTTGCCTATCTAGCCTTCTGTACTACAGCAATGATGAAAAGATGTTTCGGTTACTATGCCACCTATATGTTCTATACAATACAAGATAAAGCAGATTAATGTACCATATGCAGGCCAGCCAGTGGGCAATGAGGGCAAAGGTGCACATGAGGAGGAAGAGGACAGCTGTACCATACTCAGAGTAACGGTCCAACTTCCTGGCTACACGAACCAATCGCAGCAAACGAGCTGTCTTCAGTAAGCCAATAAGTGTGGTGGTCTATTAGGAGGAGACAAAGAGCAACATCAGTTCTTTTTGACTAGAAAAATATGGATAGTAATATGAAATAAATAATTGATGTTGTTGTAGCCTCCAGATGTTCATCTTCTCTGTCTTTTTCTCATAATCTCCCTGGAATCCCAACAGTGATTCCTCCCACCATTTCCAGCAGTACCCCACCCTCATCTTTTAATCATCCCTACCTCTCCCTCTGCACCTCCTCTAACCACCTCCTCGTCTTCTGAGCGGTAGATGAGGAGGTCAAAGGGAATGGCTGCCACCAGGTCGATGAGGAACCAGCCTTTGAAGTAGTGGACAGCAATCTTAGAAGACTGGCTCACCACCTAGAGGGACCATACACAAACAGTAAGCAGCATGTATCATCATTCTAAAATATTCTGTTTTAATCTATCAGATTATACAAAAATCTTTGCAGCAACTTCTTAAAGGAATTATTGTTCCTATGTTCCTTAAGTTTTTATGTTAAGAACATTTTAGTTTAGCATAGAGTAAACAAAACCACAAATGAACAAATCAAATTCATGTAAGATAATATTTTTACAAAATGGTGTTTAGTAGAGAATACAATAGGGTATAATAATATATTACAAAGCAGCTAGTTATGGAAGCCATGTTAAACATAAATTAATCCCTTTGGATTTTTGAAGTAGCTACTGTATGCACATTAGGAAACAGGCAACACACTCTCTTAAAATAAATAATGTGCTATCAGTCAGTTACTGATTTATTCAGATCAGATATATTCAATCAGTTCACCTCATCATTAGAGTTAACATATGTTGTCCTGAAGTTGATAATGATATCAACAATGAACATAATGTCCACTATAAGGTCCACCACATCGAGGGGAGAACAGGAGTAACCACAGGTCTGCATGGCTGCTTCCTCCTGGTCACTTAAAGAAAATGCATCAATAAATTAATAAATAGGTTTTGCTCAACATCAACTGTAAAAAAGAACATGACATATTAGACATAGATATTTAAACAATGAAACTAAAATAAATACAATTAAATAATGCTCTGTGAGATATAACTCAGAATTTCCGCCAGTGTTTCAACATGAAGTACGTCTTCTACATTAAAACAGGTTTGCACATTTGCTGATATTTTATATAGTTGTTATTATATTTCCAAAGCATTTATTTATAAAAACAATAACTGACAGTCAACTAGTGGTACAACCCAAATAGGTTTGTTATCCAATAAAAAATACAATATTGAGTCAGTGCTTTACCTATTTTTTAATGTCTGATGAGTGGACATCCCAATAGATCTGATGTTCTCTGACCTTTTGAGGCCATAAAGGTTTGTACTGTGAGTGTCATTCGTCACAACCATTAGAGTACTACCACTGGTCACAATCATCATAACAAATACCCTTTGGGGAGGATTGAGATAGGCCACAAAATGCCAGTCTAACTAAAAAGTTGCTTCTGTATTCATACTCCTTCACTTGTTGCACGTTTACTACATTTATTTTGAAATAGAAAAAAGCTAATTTTGGTCATCAATCTACACAAAATAGCTCATGATTACAAAGAGATTTTTTTAACATATTAAAAACCGTGGCCAAATGTAGTTTAGAAAAGTACATACCTGTGTATATAAGGCCCCACAATTCACACTGCATATCAGTCTGAGGAACCCTTGCTAGAACTCAATAATAACAATTTGTGTTGAGGCATAGATCAGGGTACTGGTATGTCCCAGAAAACACTCCATCAATATATGGAAACCACAGCCTGTTTGGAGTTTGTCAAGTAACACTTAATGACACTGAAAGCACAAGGACAAATATTCTATAGTGTGATAACCAACAATTTGGGCAGGAAGAAGCACTAAGCACCAAGTACTAAATCTGGTATACACAAGACACTGCTCATGATCTGGCTATGCTTAAAGCAAAGCTTGATGGCGGCAGTATAATACTGTAAGGAGATTGATCAGACTTGACGGATAGAAGAAGCTTGTAGAGTCTTACCCAATATGATAACTAACTGTAATTACTACCAACTGAGGTCTTCTACTAAAATTTTTTCTTTTTAAAATAAATATGCAGTGCAGTAAAATTTGCAAAGATTAATATTTTCCAAAGTAAGTGTATGCCACATCTTCATGATTAACTCTTAGCTAATAATTTCAGTACATATCAATTCAACCAACCTCAGGAGAAATGTAGCAGAATAAGGAGTGAAAATTGCTGTATAAATCACCAAGAGCAGAATAACCCAGTCCCAAACAGCTTTGAATGGGCTGTAGTGAAGAATGGTCCACTTCTGGATTCTAGGAGTCTGCAGCTTATACTCTGGCAACACATCATCACCCAGAGACAGAACCTAAAGGAGAGAGGTAATATGTTAGTCTGTTCTGTCACTCTTAAATCATTATTTACACTAACATGAGGCTACAGTTTGGTGACAGATTCAACATGCAGTGTCTTTATAAGGTGTTGTTCAGTCTTCTGCCTCCAGATGGATTGAACCCCCTCATGTAACCATAAATGGCAGCAGGCATCTATTGAGTTACCCATATCTGTACATGTGATAGCACTAATTAGGTTAATGTCACTTGACATTTAATGAAATGAAATGAAAGGCATAATGTCCCAGCTATTTTGCTCTTAGAAAAATCCCAATTACATATCTCGGAGTTGTAGTTTGGGGTGATGCTTTCATGCCTGTAAAATCTAAAATTGGATGTTGTGCTGCATAACACACAGCTACTGTGGCTACCTATTGTTAGCTGGCATCCACTGGCAAGCAAACTTTGTTTTGCATCATAGTAACTATTCCAATATAGTTCTACTCTTTATATGTCATTGTATAGCATTTCTGTTACCTTTATGCTAACTTCTATATTATGACACCAAACAACTCCCTTTTTTCATTTTTTTTAGCAATTAACATAATCAACTGTAGCAACTCCTTTTTCTCTTCCTCAACATAGGAATAGTTGTAGAATGACAACTGGTGTGTGGTATAAGACTGAAATTCAGATTGAGTGAAACGTGAGGGAACACAGCAGTGTGACAGGCTGAACTGAAGAGAATGAAACAAAGTTTATATACATGCATCACTAATTACCAAGCGGAGTGAGAATGAGGGAAAATTCACTGATACATAATGACTTGTGTACAGTATAACATTTGCTAGTGATAATGTACTGTGCAAGCTAAAATTACACTAAATTAAATTAAATTTAAATGATCATTAACTGCATTAATAATATACTGTAAAGGTTTGGAAACATTATTGGATTTTTACACTGAAATTTTAAAAAATGAGCAGAAAACATGTTCCTCATTCATCTGTACAAAGTAACCAGTAGATAAACCATCTAAAAGATCACAGATTACCTAAACAACTATCATTTGCTGCTTAATCAGTGTTAAGCTTGAAGACTTTGCCACTATCTTTTTTTTCCAGAAAATGTAATGTGGATGGTCTAGATTGATCACACGTGGTGGTAAAAGGTGTTAAAACATCTTGAAATAAGTTAATGTACAGTAAACAATAAAATAAAATAATTAGATTTTATATTTGCTGTTCCTCCATTGGGAGAGTGACTTGTCATTTTCAGTGTAACTTTAGACTAAAAATGGCCATCGGTAATGGGTAGGTTGGGGATACTTGGAAAACAAGCAGGACAGTGGACCTTGAGGACCAGGGTTGAGAACCACTACTAAAGTGATACAGTCAAGTAAGTAAAGATTTCTTTAAAATTTGTACATTATAGTCTGCAGACACATGCTGCAACTAGATCCAAGTGCAAGAAGTACTTATGTGTGTCCTCCTCAAGAAACAGATGCCTCACTGCTCCTGAATTGGCTGCATCATGAGTAAAACAAGAGAGAAAACTGTTCACAGACACTTTGTATAGGAGACTCAAGTCAGCTGGCATCACGGGCAGAGATGCCAAGAAAAAATGTGACTGAAACCAAGTCTTGTGGACTGATGAGTCCAGATTTGAGGTGTTTGGATACATACAAAGAACATATAGCACAGGGTTTGGACACCAAGCCCAGAAAAACATAGATACCTGCCTAACACCTTCATGTAGCATAGAAGTGGAAATGTGATGATCTGGCATCTGCTTTGGCAATAAGAGAGTAGATGATCTGCATCATGTGCAAGGAGATCAGCAACTTCATTCTAGTTGTATTGTAAGGTCTTAAACCTTACATTGTAAAGTGCCTTGACATGACTTTTGTTGTGATTTGGCACTATATAAATAAACTTGAATTGAATTGAATTGAAATTGTGCAGACACTGACACCAAGCATTCTTCCCTGTTGTGTTAGAATTAGGAGAAGGTAGCAGCTGGAATACTTTTTGTGATGATTTGGCCAGATTAATAACCAGATCTGAAGCCCATCGAGCTGTTGTGCTTTTCGAGATGTTCACAAACACTGCTCCACCAGCACAGCAGAACTGTTCAGCAGAGGCTCTGAGAGGAAATCAATCCTAAATATCTGCAAAAAATCATCAGCAGAATGCCACAGATTTATCAGGCAGTTATTGCTGCAAAATGCGTTCTTTTCATATACGTTTAACATGCAGATTTGACCAATTTTTTTAAAATTATTTATTTATTGTACTGGTATTGTTATTATATTTACTTTTATTTACTAACTACCCCTTGTACAGCACTTTGGTCCTTTGTGGTAGTTTTTAAGTGCTTTATAAATAAAGTTGGATTGGATTGGAATAATGTGTTCCCAAATATGCTTAAAATGGATTGTTGTTAATTCTTTAGTGTTTCCTGATAGAACCATTTGATGGAATGAAAACAAAAACACTAGTGTGTGTATTATACATACTAAACATAGCATGATAATATATTATAAAGTCTCTTAATATTGAAAAAGTATATTAACCTACCTTTGAAATGATCTTTTTAATTATCTTTATGTTTTTGATTAATTATGGTACAATGAAATTTTCAGTAGTGAGCTGTAATTAAAGAGGTTGCTGGAAATCTAATTATTGGTGTGAACAGTGCACACACTCACAGACACACACACAGCACATTTTTAATTAATGATTGTGCCTACAATATACTTACACATCAACATGAAGGGGGGCTGTTTTTATCATTCAACTTAACTATACAATATGCACACATATGTATGTGGAACTGATCAGCAGCAGTTTTAATTCCTCTGAGATCTGATATCCAGTATCAAACCAGCAGTGAGCCATATACAACAGCAGCTGCCTAATCTTAAAAATCTATGTACTTGCTGCTAAACATGTACATTATTTACTTGTTTGATAATTAAACATTTCCTTAATAATTGTATTTTACAATTTTAATTTTTTAAATTTTTTTTTTGGTCATTTTTGCTCTTTTGTTACGCAGAATTGTTCCACTCACCTCATGAGTTACTACGGAGGAGATGTGAACTGCTCTCTTCACTTTGGTGTTTCTATGTTCGCTTTCCAAATCTGACAGGCCATCCTGAGACACAGTGCTGTCTGAACCGCTCACTGAGGACATGGTCTGATTTGTCTGTCCTCTTCTTTGTGCAGCTTTCTTTTACCTCTATTCTTCTTTCCTGGATGCCTGAAGGACGTTTTGTACACCACTGTTTGTTTGTGTTCTGTAGTTTTTTTGTCAGATACTCCTCTTCTCAACCTTACACTTCTCCATCACAGTCTCAAAAATGTGTCCTTCAATTTTCTTTCTCCTCTTTTTAGCTCTCTTTCCATTCCCCCATGGTGTATTCCTGATAGTGTGTCACTTTCTCCACCCAGTTTTTGTCTGAAGCCTCGACCATGTCAGTGTATCCTTCACCATATTGCTGTCATTAGTTTTTTATCTACTGTAGGTCATGAAATGGACTAAGTTCTGCTGACTTCCAGTTTAGATTTCTGGATAACAATTTCAATTTCACATAACACAGTGTACATATGTGCAGAAGCTCTTCTACTTGTTTTACTATAGTTAAAGTTATTACTGCATACTAGCATCATCTCATAAATTAAATAAAGATTTTTTTCCCTTGACATCAAATAAAAACTTAATTTGCACAAAGATCAAGCTGAGAAAAATTAGATAAATGAAGACCAAGAAGTGACCAGTACGTCCACGTTTGACTTCAGCTCATCAGAGTGGCAGTTGCAGATTGAACTC
The DNA here is from genome assembly GCA_900302695.1 of Helostoma temminkii. Taxonomy (NCBI): domain Eukaryota; kingdom Metazoa; phylum Chordata; class Actinopteri; order Anabantiformes; family Helostomatidae; genus Helostoma; species Helostoma temminkii. Next base: position 127,288 of record OMLM01003114.1, on the reverse strand, counting down.
CTCCAGCAGCAGTTAGGACGGTTCTCTGTGTTTGGTGCAGGATTTTTTAAATTGAAGTAAAAGTACTCGTCGACATCTAGTTTTCAGTCAGCCAGATATGTAATCTCAATATTTCTCCTTCCTTTATGTCTTAGTTAGGCTGGTCTTGCTAGCTCCAGTAGTGCTCGTCCTCCACAGTTCCACACATGGGTCCATGCTGCCTCTCTCATCCCATCACTTCCTCTCTCCCCTCCCTCTTTTGTCTCTCTCCTTATTTTCCTCTCCTCCTCCTTGCTCCATCTTGAAGTAATGCAACATTTACAATCTATAAGACAAATTTTTGATATAGTCCACACAGAAATGCTGTTCAGTTATTTAGGCATTACATGCTACTTTATTGGATTTTTTATCCTGTCATTTTGTGCTGTCTTAGGATTGAAATACATACAGTAATCGGTGTGTTTTAATATGTTTTCAGATTTACTTATATAACTCCAGTTTAACCAAGTGCTATTCTCTGGTAAATACAAATTTGAGGTACTAATATTACTAGTAGTCCAGTACTACTACTAGTACTGGATATTTTTCACTTTATGCCACTTTTACTATTACTCCACTATTAATAAGACCAATTACAAAGATATACTGGAAACTGGTCCTTAAACCATATTAATACTTTTACAATGAAGCTGTAGTTTTTTTTACACTTACTAATGAATTAACTTTAGGTTTACATTGTTGTGATGTCATTGATGTCAGATTGTGAACCCCCACAATATGCATCGTTGTTTCAGACGTACCAATGATTCCGAATGAGCTACACAGGCTAGCCCAGCTGCTATGGAAAAGTAAAATGTTCAGTGTCCATATGATTAGTTTTTGTATAGTATACATTCATGTTTAGCATGTTTAGCATTAAGCAAATAACACTTGGGTTGCAATCCATAAATTCTCCATTGTTAAAGTCTGTCCTCTCTTTAATATCATAACATGGAATTAAAGGAACAGGAATTAATTGTGTTTAGTTCATAAGGTCAGTTTGTTTTTATTCATGCAGTATGGCCTAGTCAGTTTTACTGTTAAGTTTTTATTGATTCAGGCTAGTTCTGTTTATTTGCCCTCTAAAGAATGCAGTCTTTAGTGTTGTATAAAAAAAAAATGCAAAATGTTGTTTCCTCAGGATCACAAACTCAGACCTGCACTCAACATACAGTAACAATGTAGCTAACAACCTAACAAAGAAATCACATCCCAAATAATCAAACTGTTCCTGGTCTTTGACTTTGAGCTGTCAGGCTGCTGCAGCTCTACTCATAGAACCAGGGCTTACAGTGTTTCTCTTCAGGTTTACAGTGATGGTAAAGTGAAGTGACTTTGCTGGTGTAAATTAACAGGTATTTTGAACAGAGTCCACTGCAGCATGTCAAGCTTCCAGATGTGCCCTCCTAATTAAAGCTAACAATAGCCTATCCAATCAACACACACACTACCTACACACTACCTACCCTTAACACTGTTAGTGTTAAGGGTAATCAGTTGTACTCTTTCCACAGTGACAGCATAATTTGTGACCTTGTCTTTTCTCATTTATGGTGTTTTTATTTCACCATGTTATGTTATGAGAGCACTATGTACCTGTATACTACAAGACACATGCATCTGAATGATGTCATATAAATGCTACAAATACCTACAGTACAAATGTTCCACAGCAACATTGTTCTTTAGTAATGTGTCCTGGTCATGGCAAGTTAAATATAGCCATCAGTGTGTGATCCCTCATTAATCATGTAGTTCAGAATCTGCCCCACAGCAGAACTCCCTCCCATGTTCCTCTGTGCCCTTAAACTGATATACCTGAGACTGAACCTGACAGTAAAGGTGACATTGTCCCTTTACACCAGTCATAGAGCTGGAGTACTGTATTCTGTGTGAAACTTTTGACAACACTTAGCAACCTTAGCAAAGCAACCTCTGCTTTTTGCTTGTTTCTTGCATTTTAGTGGTGCGTTTTATTGGATTTTGAAAAAAAGCAACACTGAATACAGATATATACAGAATGGTGGGTGACATATTAAAGGAAAAACCCTGGATGAATAACCCCTACAGTGTGAGGATCTGGTGGCTTTTAGCTGGCATAGTTTGGTTCCAATTGGCCTTTTAAGGCTTCCAGCCTTAAAAGCCCCATGTCAGAGGTGCACAAGCTAATCTGTAGAAAGGGTGCAGCCTGTAACAAAGTGGTCATAGTTGCACAGACTGGTCTACAGCAGCACACAGTTTGGCTTCTGTATAATAATTCTTGAAGCTTTATAGTTATGTAAATACTGTACAGCGTGTGTGATGTATTATTGGTCCTTATAACTACATAGGTTATTTTCTTATGGAAGGAGGCAGACAACAGTGTTTGGGTTGGTGTTCAATGAGACCAATGATCAGTCAGGCTTTAATTCAAGACACGTGTTTTCTACAGTGACATAACTGGGGTGTGCAACCAAAATGCTTCTAATTTACTCAGTGTAGCTTTTTACACCGCCTGTATGTTTACATGTAATGTGTAAAACAGGACCAAAGTATTTCTACAGAAACCAGAGGAATCTAGTAAACATGGCTGCTTATACTGTGTCTTCTTGTAGGCTCCTCTCTGTACATTTCGCAAAGAAAACACTTCCAGTGTGCGAGTGAACAGAAGCCAACACAACCAGTATGGTCATGAACACTATATGTTGACACAGCGTTACAGGTCTAAGGGAAGCTACTGGAGTAATGGAACACTATTCTTCCATAACACAATCCCTTACCGAGTGTTTTAATGATGATGATGATGATGATGAATAACCACATATTTTACAAGACTGTGTGGATAAGTGTGCTGAACAGACAATTCTAATTCTAAATGAGCTTGGTTCAATGAAAGCAGCTACTGCCTGCAAAAAGGTGAAGCTCAACTAATGTGAGCTGTGTTTGCAGTGTCTGGTAAATCAGCTGAGACCACTAGGTAACCCCTGCTTCTGAAAACATACACACACTTCACACACATTTCTTGAGGTCATTCTTTTTGTAATTATTTGCACAGCTTAGACACTGTGTTTTCTTTGCTTCTGTTATTTTCTATATTGTAGATTAATTCTGAACCATTTATACAGTATATGCTACACAAAATATGTAGTAATTAAAAAACCTTAGCCAGGTTTTTGCACAATCTTAGCCCTCAGAAAACTTCAGTAGGTCATCACCTGGAAGGCTTTACTAGCAGTAACCAACTACTTACTGAGGAAAACTGTGCTGGATACATTTGTATTTTCCTTGTTTCCTGAGAAATAAATACCCTACTTATGTTAACTGATGCCTGACCCGTTTCATCTAAACAACTAAAATCAGTTTAAGATGAATCAAAGAAATAAACAAGTTCTTAGTGTTGATAGATTTCTTCTGAATATTGTTCTGACATAATAAAAAAAAATTCTGGGATGTAACACTATTAAAATTATGTTTGTTAAATGAACAAACTGTTGTAAAGTGCAGGTCAACTATTGTGAAGTGCTTTACAATAGCTGACCTGTCCAAACATAAAAAACAACAGTTAAGGTTGTCAGACTTACCTATATAAATCGTAAAATATTATTCCCCCACATAATGACATGGTCTGTCTCTCTGATTTTTTGATGTATTAAAATTAATATATCCTTATCATTACTTACTATTTTGTCTGAAATTTTAATATATGTTTCTACGTTTGTCCTCTCCATAGAGACATTCTGTATTATTGTGTGGGAGCATCAGTGTTATGTCCATCAGGAAGAGATAGTGCATGTGTCCATGTAGAAGAGCATCAACAAACATGCAGGACAGCTGTGAAACACTCTATGTTTTCATTGTTAAACATTTGTTGGCACATAGCTTAATGTTTGCACTTGTAGTTCATAATGTTATCTACTTGTTGACATTTTATGTGGTTACATATGTAGCCCAGCTGTACTTTATGTAATAGCTGTGTGTGAGAACAGTTAATCTCTACTAACCTGTGTGACTTTCTCGGTGACATGGTGCGTTCTGTCGATCAGTTTGCAGGGAGGTCTGATTTCACCAGGAGGTAATGCCACAAACGCATCTGTCTTGGTAATTATTAGGTTCTGGGTCATCTGTTGTATGTGTACAAGCCACACACATACGCATGCACAAACACATATACATACGTGAAAAAGAAAAGCCAAAACATTTAATTAAAACAAGATTTAAAATAATAAGAAAAATAAGATTTTAGGTGTTTGGTTAATGATCTGTGTGTGTTTCTGCTTGTATGCATGTGTTACCTGACTGTTGGCTCTGCAACGCAGATCATTGTCTGATGTCCCAACTGGCACACTGCTCTTTCTAGTGTTCACCATACCTGCTAAACAAGAGAAGAGGGGAGAGCTCTTGTTGCATTTATAATGTAAGTACAGTATATCAAAACCAAATAAACTGCAAATTTAAAAAAAATTGATTATCAGATGTAGAAGTAATTATAAGTTACCCCTTGGTATGCAACAGTATTATCACTGGCTCTAGTTCTCTGATGTCTTTTTGTGTCACACCCCTTAAACAGGAAACACCCATCCTGCCTGACTTCCTGCCACCACCATGCGTCATCACAGGGATATAGCAGGTGATAGACATAGTACTTTGAGTTAGTGTTTCATTATATGTCTCATCAGACAGCTCAATATCTCTTCTGAAGACCTGATTAATGGAGTGTTACTGAGATGTTAGTGTTCCACCTTTACAGAGAACTTCTGATTCTCTGTGAAGAGTGACCACTGGGTCACCTCCCTCATCCTGACATAGGCATATGAAAACAACAGGAGGGTGACTGAGGTGTAGTGTTATTCTTACCAGTGCAGCTGTGTCTCAGCTGCAGCCTCTTTTCCCAGTAACTTTTCCCACTTTTCATGTCATCCACGGAGGAGGAATGTTTTAAACTCCCACAGCTGCCATCAAAACTGCTGGAAGGAGGGTTGATGCAGAAAGGACCGTCATCGTCACCTTCTTGGACACTCCCTCGCTCTTCTCTCCTAGTGAGAATGGACATTTTTCAAATGGGTGTCGGACATCAAAGTCTGTGCAAACCAACTAGCAGATGGTTTTACAAACATATTCAACCTGTCACTTTGGCAGTTTGTCGTCCCAGCCTGCCTTCAAGCCTTAACACCAATTGTGATAAAGTCCTGCAAGAGGAGAGCTTTGGTCCAAAACTTTGTTTCAGACCTTCTGCAGAGCTCCAGGCAAGATAGAGAGCTGCTGTAGGGCAGTCACACAACATCGTTGTGTGTGTGTCATGGTTTCGGTCTTGGTTTCAGCAATGTTACAGCACTAACAATTACAATAACATGTTCATTAAAAAAAAATTAATTTAATTACCTTAGAGTATGTAAAGAGGCAAGGGGCAGAGCCACTGTTGGGGGTGCTGAGGATGGAGCTGTGGGCAGACCTGTGTATAGGCCCCCTGCTCTTCTTCCACCTCCTCCTCCTGCACCTGCTCTTCTGTCCCAAAGAGACCCCTCTCTTCTCTGTCTGTCTCCCTCACTCCTTCGCCTGGGTGCCATCAAGCAGTCCCACTCTTCTCCTCTTCCTCCTTCGCTCTTTCTTTTTTCCTCCTCCTCGTCTTCATCCCACAGCAGCAGTCCAGCTCCTGCCTCAGCCAGCTGTTTTCTTTCAGGGAGGGACAGCAGTTTGTCCAGGGCCACAGACTCATGTCCAAGGGGAAGGAGGTCAGCATGAGAGGCACCCAGCTCTGTGTCCTGTGACAGGATATCTGAACTGGTGCTAAGGGAGCGGAGGAGGGGGCGCAGGCGCTGCCGCCAAGCTGGATGGAGAACAAAAGGAAAAAAACTAATGAATCATTTACTCTTTATTCTGCTTTGCCAGGTGAGAATGTCACTGTGATGTACCTGTCCTATTTTATGCTCCTCAACATGGTGCGAAGCATTTTCCATGAGTCACCATTGTGGTGAATGTCAGCTCCTCTTTAATGAATCTTAAATGACGTTTTTGCAGTCACATGAAATATATGTGCAAATAATAATTTAAATTAAAAACAATATAAAATTGAAAAGCTAAACAGTTTCTTCTCCAGCTTCTCATCACCCAAACTGTGACCATAATTCTTTATGATCATGCACGTGGTGCACATCAACTGTGTTTGAGTTCAAATCATGTCTATGTGCAAAACGGTAAATCATAGTTCCATCAGCAGAGTTCTAAAGGCAGTGAATATTCAATGTTCAATTCAATTTCAGAGAGAGAGAGAGAGAGAGAGAGAGAGAAGCTTGATAGCTAAAGGCTATTCCTCCAAATCTGCATTTGGAAACTCTGGGAACCACAAGTAGACCTGCAGCCAGAGAGCGAGGTATTCCGCTGGAATGATATGGTAATGATGAGGTCTTTAAGATAAAAAGTGACTTGATCATTAAGTGCTTTATAAGTGAGGAGAAAGATTTTAAATTCTATCCTAGATTTTACAGGGAGCCAATGGAGGGAAGCTAATGTAGGAGAAATATGATCTCTCTTGTTAATTCCAGTCAGAACTCTGGCTGCAGCATTTTGAATCAGCTGGAGGTTTTTTAGTTACTGGAGTTACTGGAACAAGGGAATTACAGTAGTCCAGTTTAGAAGTAACAAATGCATGGACTAATTTTTCAGCATCACTTTGAGACAGGATGCTTCTAATTTTAGAGATATTCCTCAGGTGGAAGGAGACAGTTCTAGAGATTTTTTAATATTTTATATTATATATGAATTAAAGGAGATATCCTGGTTAAAGGTAACTCCAAGATTCTTCACAGATGCTAGACACCAGTGCTATGTCATCTAAAGTAACTATATGATTAGACATCGTGTCTCTGAGGTTTTTGGGCCCAAATAGAATAACCTCTGTCTTGTCTGAATTAAGAAGTAGAAAATTGCAGGACATCAGAGGAGCTTTTAGTCTTGTTCACCTCCAACTGTGAGAACATTTTGGACTCAACTCAGGCACTGTGACAAAAATGCCGCCAGGCTGAACGCAAATGGAAGAAGGATAAACTTCATGTTTCTCTTCATTTTCTTCGTGACGACTACCAGGGTGCAGTAAAAACAGCTAAATCAAAGTACCTTTCCAACATTGTAGTCAACAATGGTCATAAACCTTTAGGTGTTGTTTAGTACAATTAACTCAGTTATCAACCCACGTACTGCTGCTTCTTGCCTGAGGATTCCATGGAAACGTGTGAGAAGCTTCTTCAATATTTTATTGACAAAATCAATGTCAGACTGTGTGCTACTGCCACTCTTCCTGATCCAGCTGTTATTCCTGTGTTAAGCTGTCTTTGATCATTTTAAGCCAGTGTCTCTGTCTGAATTATGTGATGTGGTTCAGCACATGAAAACATCCCAGTGTTCTCTGGACACCATGCCCACAAGACTGCTTAAAGATGTTTTGCTGTCCGACCTCTTCTTTAGAAGCCAGCTCTAGACACTTCACTGTCTTCTAATTTCAGACCTGTTTCTAATTTAACATTCCTGTCAAAAGTTCTGGAGAAGATTGTTTTTAAACAACTTCAGTCATTCCTAAGAGATAATGGTATCGAGGATAAATTTCAGTCTGGATTTAAGTCACAACACAGCACAGAGTCTGCATTACTAAAAATTAATAATGATATTTTGTTGGCAAGGGATGCTGGGGACTCAGTCCTGATGGTGCTCCTAGACCTTACTGCTGCATTCGATACAATGGATCCTGAAATCCTCTTGTCTTGTCTGGAGCACTGTGTGGGAATTCAGGATACTGCCCTTGGTTCAGATTATATCTTAGTAAGAGAAGCTTTGCTGTTACTATTGGTGCCTGTTCCTCCTCTTCAGTCCCCCTGTCCTGTGGTGTCCCCCAATGCTCTGTTATCGGTCCACTTCTCTTTTCATTATACATGCTTCCATTGGGGTCTGTCTTAAAGAAGTATGGTTTGTCCTACCATTGCTATGCTGATGACATTCAGATATAAGAGACAGGTTAATAGTTTAGATGAGTTAATGATTAAAGTTGACACTGTAACACTGAGGTCTTATTAACAAATCTACAGCTGTTGTACATCCAAGTCCATCCATTCTAGTTGCAGGCTTGATCTGATATTTTTTTCTCTAATGGTGAAGATTTTATTAGTAAAGAAATTCATAATTCATAAAGTTGTTGCTACTAAGAGTGAAGGGAATACTGGGCTCAACAGAGCTATGATTCTTGGTAAGCCTGGCTACAGTGCTGAAAATAAACCTAAGGTTGTTTTTATTTTCTTCTGTTAACAATGAATAATATGTATATCTTGTCTTATGAAGGCCTTTTTTATATATTATTAAACTATTTTTCCAGACTAGTAAAGATTCATCTGAACTGGTGGAACGCCACCTCCTTCAGCTTTCGCAATGTCTGCTTTAAGCTACAGATTTGTGAATTATACCATGGAGCAAACCTTCTGATTCACTACCATGTATCAAGTACTGTACGCAGTGAAGCTGCTGCATTATCTACAAGATAAATGACTTGTATTGTAAAGCTAGTCTCCTCTGTGTTGGTACATGGCACTGAAGTAATAGATGATGGAATAATTTCTTTAAATTTGGTAACAACTTTTTCAGATAGACATCTACTGTAGTGGAATTTATTCCTCGTTCCTGTAAAGTCAGTAATAGTAAATTCAAATGTTATTAAAAATGGTCAGATAAAACAGAGTTTCAGGGAAATACCATTAAATGTTCAATTTCAATACCAAAAGTGAGAACTAGGTCGAGGGTGTGATTAAGACAGTGAATGGGTTTATTTACATTTTGTGTGAAACCAATCAAATCTAATAATAAATGAATTAAAAGCAGTGTTAAGACAGTTACTGTCAACATCTACATAGATGTTAAAGTCACCCACTATAACAACTTTATCTGTATGAGAACTAAATCAGATAGAAAGTCAGAAAATACAGTTATAAAGTCAGAACAAGGGACAGGAGGACGGTATAAAATAACAAACAGAACTGGTTTATGACTTTTCCAGTTTGGGTGTGAAATACTGAGTGAAAGACTTCAAATGAGTGATAATTATGTTTAGGTCTAGAGTTGATAAATAAATCTAAGTGGTTTATTGCTGCTACTCCTCCACTCCGACATGTGCTTCTAGGAACATGATAAATAACGACTTGGGGGGCTGACTCATTTAGACTAACATATTCCTTCTGCTGCAGCCGGGTTTCTGTAAGACAGAATAAATCAATTTGATGGTCGCTAATCAAATAATTTACTAACAAGGATTTAGATGAGAAGATGAAAGTGGTTTATTAATAAAATAATAATAATAATAAAAGGTCTTATGACCACATCATGGCTTCTTAGTAGAGAGTCTGGGAGCTGCAGTCCAGACCTTTTACCAACTGATAATATTAGGTGCATCTTGAAACACATAATATGAAAAAGCAGAACGAGGACTGTTGAGCATAAATATGTTTTGATGAACATATGTTTTAATTGCAATATTAGAATTTACCATTCAACAACCATTTAACTTACTGTTGAATGGTTTACATATTTCACCCTACGGGCCAATAAATTGTTAGGATTACAATGCATTTTGAATTATTAGTCTTAATCTGAAAAGTAAGTAATAAAGTTATCAAATAAATGTAGTAGCAGAAAATGAAAACCCCCCAAAGCTGTAGTAGATATACTTAGATACCTTCCATCACTACATAAGTAGATGGCACTTTCTTTTCATAGCTTAGTAAATTAGTTTAATTTGTAATAAATGTTTTACTATCAAACGTTATTGTTCTCCTGTTGGTTGTGTCAATGCATCATTCATATTCATCATCATCATCATTTATGGAATTACTGTTAATTCAACATACCCATTGTCAGCCATGGTATACGCAGCACTCTGTTGAGCTCTTTGGCTGGAGAACTGTTGACTGGTCTGGGGTCCGTGGGAAGCTCAAAGTTGAGAATGAACATGATGACCAGGCCATCTTCATTCTTCACAGGAACCACATCTATTACACAGTGGAAACACACTCCTGCAGCAACAGAGAGACACAAAAGTGAAGAATGTAGGTAAGAGTTGGTTTCCCACTTGACATGTCATGTGACCATCTGTTTGAGACAACATAAATAAAACAATGGGGTCATGTCATTCTGAGTATTTCCTCTAGATGGTGTCAGCAGGCAGAAAATGATAGAGCTGCCCATGACCACTTTACATCAATGGCAACCTAGTAAACGACAGCTTTCTAATTACATAGTAATTGTTCCACACACTTACTGTTGATTTTGTTTCTATGCGATAGTATAAGGAGGCAGACAGAGAACATGAGAGGGGAGTATGACATGCAGTAAAGGTCGCTCTGCTGTGGTTACATGACGTGCTATTCTGCTACCAGGGTGCTCCATTATGTTGTAATTTAAGTGAAGCTGCCACCAATTAATGTAAAATACTTTTTAAATGTTACTATAATAACCTGGAAATTTGTGCACTATTAAAACTATATTTCACCCAATTACTGTGGAACAGGGCAGTAAAAAGAAATCTCATCCTAGCACACTGCACCTGCCCCACCAGCACCCATGTTTGTCAAAGACTGGCTATAGCACATGTCAGATGGCAGGAGATTATGAAACAAATCCATGTCAAACAACAAAAACTACACTCCTGTAATTCAAAGAGTTAAATGTAGGACAGTAGAATAAAAGAAAACACTGAAAGTTAACACCAGAAGAAATTCTTGTTTTTGCTAAACCGTTAATGTTTTACTGTAAGTTCTCACTTTGCTGCAGTGATATACTGTAGACGTAAAAAGTATAAGTTATATTTAAAAGTTTAAAACTATGTAGATTTTATCTCAATATTAGCTGTTATCCAAGCATAATCTGTGGCAGCCAAACACCACCCAACCTCATGTCACTAGTTTTAGCTTCAAACATCCAATCAGTCACAACTTTAAAAACAGTAGCCTTAATGTTAATACTGCACCTGCTGACAATGACAGTTATGTTACATACATAGTATCAGTCAAATGTGATTAGCTCTTCTCATTCAGTGGATTTTTTTGATTTTTAACACAGTATATTTACAGTTTATAGTCAGGTGTGTTCAGGTTATGGTTTCACAAAAATATGGCATTTACGGTTTAGGAATTACAGCCATTTTAAACACCTCAATTTACATGAGTACCTCAATTTTTCAGGGGCTTGTTAGTATTTGGACAAAGTGACAAAATTTTAAATATAACCGTATTTTTAATTTTTGGATGAAAATTGTTGGTGGCCAATGAGTCATCAGTCTGATACTGACAAAACTGAGAATCTTCACTGACAATATTGATTTGGCCACACTTAAGGCTTTTGCCATCTCTCTTGTGGCAATGTTGTTTTTCAATCCTAATGATGCCTCCTTCACTTGATTTTAGTTTTCCTTGGATTTCATATTGGTAGCTCCAGTCAAACAGTTGACAAAGTTGCCCAGATGCTATTAAGTACTCTGTTTAAAATGTCATATTTTTGTGAATCCTCTTAAAATAAACCAGAAAGTCTGCACTTCGATCACATCCTGACTGTTTTATTTCAGATCCATTGTGGTGGTGTATGAAGGCAAAATCGTAAAACGTTGCTGCCCAACTGTACAGACTGTATAAAACTAAACTGTATAGACGCACACAATGCAGTGCAGAGGTGTGTGTATACAGTAGGGTGGATTAATGTAGCTACAGGCTAACTCATTCCACCTTCATAATCGTATCACTATGACATGACCACACCATCTGCTATAGAACAGACTCACACAATTACAAAACAGATAGGCATGTTTCCAATGTGATAATCCTCAAACTGTGAACTTATATTGAGGCTAAATCAAAAGGTGTACTGACCTTTCTGAATACTAAAATTACTTTAATTTGGCAAGACTAGATTTTTAAACTTTACCTCCATTTTGGATTAATGGTAGATTATGAGGATGCACTCGATAATCAGACTGAGTTCTCTGGATTTAATGCAGGTGGGGGAGAGGAGAAACAAGTGCACTAATCACACAGCAGGATGGAAATTGCTTATGTCAAATGCATAAAACAAAAAACAGTACGTCATGAATATCTCTGCTCTGCTGCATTTTGTAAACTCATCCATCATGACTATGACCACGTCATAGCAGCATGATTCTAAATCAGTGGACTCTTAATCCGGAAACCATTGAAAATGAAACTTTTTCTCATCTGCCAATGCTGTCAGCAGAGCATTACTTGTTCCTTCCTGCAAAAAGAGAAACATGCAGACAGACAGGTGCTCTATTTCATAGCGCAAAGTGAGATACATGGTAAAAAGTGACATATTTAAAAGCCACCGTGTATTAATTTTAGTTTCAGTTACACTTTAGGTGGACTTGATTTAAAAACTAGGCACTCTGGCGTGTGTAAAGATTTCACCATTCATTCAGCTGCTCCTCTATAGATAATAGAGTCCAGATAATAATGTCCCCTTGCTTCCTCCTTTTCTCCCAGTGAGCAAGAGTCATAATTACTGTGGCCACTAGTCACTTGAACATATACATCTATGGTTTCAGGGTATTCGTTGAAATGATTGATGCTGTCATTTTACTCTGAAGTCCTAATTTATTCTGTTTTAACCAGTCATTGGTAGACCATTTGGTGCGTTTAGGATCTTTGTTCTGTGGTTAAGTACAGTTTATAGATGGATACCATGGCATTTTCCTGGTGAATTTACTTCTACAACTCAGAATTTGCATCTCCATCAATGATGACAAGGCGTCGTGGTCTAGAGACAACAAAGCAGACTCAAACAATGATACGGCTCTCAGTAAACAACTGTCAGGAAAATATAGGTCACAGGTCTTTTAAAGTGTTGGAACAAATGATCAGTGGTGTTGGCCTGGCCAATCTAAATAGATAGTCTGCAGGTTTTGCTGAAGGTGGACCATTAGGATTTTATGTGTTTGAATTAAAATATAAATGTCTTCTTCAAACATTTTTTGTTGTAGCTGCTGACAAAAACTTTAAGGTTGTTTAGTGACACATAACTCAGCATTTTGATGACTACAGTATATTTAAACCCTCAGCAGGTTCTTCAAGATCTCCTGGACAATTTATTGGCATACAAGGTAAACTGCTTTTCATACATTGCTGCGTTCCTGTGCTATTTCCATTTCAGTCACAACAATCTGTTCCAGAAGTTGCACATTAGAATGTGTATGTGTATTTTGTGTGTGTGTTGTTTGAGGTTGGTGAAGGTCGGTGCCAGTCTTCAGGGACAATGGGATAAATAGGATCATAGTTTTCATTAGAGCATAAATACCATATCAGCCGGAAAATATGATAAACTAGCAGATTAGAGATTAAAGAGCCAAAAAGATTATCCAGCCCGCTCTCTCACATGCTCACAAACATTCTCCATGCTCTTCCAGTGTCTTTGAGATGGTAAGTTCTTGAAGATTCACTGAATATTGTTTAATTGTCTTGTTTTGTATTTGCACATTTAATGATACTGCTACCAACTGCAGATGCAATTTATTTCATGGTTGACAGTGTAAACTTTGCTTCAAAATGTGAAGTCCTAAATTCAAAAGTATCAACAAACACAATATTTCTAAGCTGATAAAACACAGTGATCTTTTATGTCTTTATTGAACACACCCATTAAATATACGAAGTGATAGTGGAAAAAGTAAGTGAAACAGTGATTTAATAACTGAGTGAACCACCTTTGGCAGCAATAACCTCAAGCAATAGTTCAATTACAGTGTTTACACTGTTCAATAAAGACATGAAAGATCATGCATGACTGTGTTTTATCAGCTTAGAAATGCTGTGTTTGTTGATATTTGTGACTTTGGTAAAGATCAGATCACATTTCATGGCCAGTTTATGCAGAAAAGCAGGAAATTGCAGTGCCATTGCTTTTTTTGTGACTGTATTTATTACAACCAGTTATAAGAACAGAAAAGAATTAAATAAAGGGGATCAACTATTCAAACATGTTACCATTCCTTGTAATATAATTCTTGTTCCCTTATTTCAGGACACAACAGTCTTAATGGCTCATCTTCCACCAGTTTATTTGGTGAAACAGATCGTCTCATCCTTACAGGGTGACTTCAGTCTAATTCATTTAGTGGACAAAAGCTGTGAAGGTCCCTTTTTTAATCACCATATAATCACCATGTATTCAGTCTGTGTTCTATGTTTACTGTGTGTCTTGTTCAAAACCTGCTAGTGTCTCCACACAGTAAACAGCCTCTAGAGTCTGTGTGTGTGTGTAACTGTAAAAGGAGGTGAAAGTCAAAACAGTAAAGTAAACCAAGGAGACCCATTAATGAACTATTATAATAAAGGCCCAAGAGGTTTTTGTCTCTACATGTGTGCTTTTGTGTAAAGAATGAAAACCCACACACCCCACTAGGGACAGGCTTCTATGTGCTGGCATGACAGCAGCCTGTGGGGCCGTCTGATATCTTATAGTATACTTATACTATATGCTAGAAGGGCCTGGCCACCAATGTGAGTGTGAATGGTTAATTGATTGGCCACCTATCCAGGGTGTACCTTGCTACTCACCCAATGTTGGGGTTGCTTCCCACAGGCCTTAAAAGAGCAAGCACTTAGGATAATGAATAAATAGAAATATGAGGATGAATATTCTTTCTGCTAATTCATTTCTGTCCTCTGCTGTGGTGATGGACACTGACCAACAGGTAATTAAAGTCAGTCTGGTGTAAATGTATAAATGTTGCTTTTGTTAAAAATGTATTTGTATCTACAGTCATTTTTATGAATGTGTGATTTTTTGATCACTGCCTAGATGACTGATATGAAGACCTTCTCAGTAAGAGAGGGATATGGGGGTTAATTAATAATATTTATTGATTCTACATTTTTTAAGAAAAGCAGCTAAATGCTAAGCTTGGTAGATTCCACCCCCACAGAATATTCTCTCAGGATCTGAAGCCACAGTGCATTTATTTGTTTTTTTCTGGATGGGTTCTTAGAGAGGTGGATCCAGGTGGTGCTTTGTATCACTTTGCTGTGCCAGGACTGAAGTTTTATCAGATAGTTTTATTCTGACTGTCTGGTATCTAAACCCAGACAGTTACCATTTTAAAGTGTTACCATTTTAAAGTTTTGTGTCTTGTTTTTTAATGTTAGCTGGGACATGCGTGTGTGTGTGTATGTGTTCATGTGCACACATAGAAGTGACAATCGGTTTGTGGAAAATGGAGAAATGTTGACTAGTTTCAGAGCAGAACAGTCTATGGTTGACTAGAGCAAAACCAGAAGTTCAACACTACATCCACACACTGTGGTTTCAGTGTTCTTATCACTTTGTACAAGTTTCACTGTAGGGTCGGAGGTACGTCAGCAAGCAGGAGGGGAGGTGGAGCGCAGCTCAAACCAGTTTTTCCAGGGTCTGAGAGCAAAATTACAGTCAGGGCAGAAACAAGGATCTGCACCATTTTTTAACATGAAAAACGCCAGGTACCTATTTTTAACCCAGAAAATGGGTGTATTATAAGACCTTTAAGACCCAATTAATTAAAAATGTTTATTTTAAATTTACTTTTTATTTTATTCTATTCTTTTTTAATTGCTAAGAGACAAGCAAAGTCCATTACAAAGGGCATATCATAAAAAATATTTTTTTATTCTTAGGAGGATATGATCTTTTAATACTAGTGTTGTAAAATGTATGGCTACATGTCCTGCTCTGAATTCCCCCAGTATTAGTATTTTATGTTTTTTGATGATGTTATATTAGAGATATTAGGTTTTTAAAATTAGTTTCCATACCATGTGACCAAATGGTCAAGAAAGTGCAAACAAATGTCCTGGTGATTGCTTATAAATAAATATGTCTTTCAATTTTGATATTCATGTTTGGCATATTTTTCAGTATTATACTATATTATTATATTTTATAACAGCCATGTTCATGATGATTGCATGTAAACTTTTGCTCTCAACAGTATGTAGGTTGTTATCTGATGATCAGTGGTATAATAGTGCCACATTCTATATGAAAGCAATGGCCTAATAAAATATTGTGTCTGACACTGTAACCATATATAAATGAGAAATAATCAAAATCCTGACCACAAGCTCAGCACGCTTTGTTTCTATTTTCAGTATTGTAATAGGAAACATAAAAATACAGCAGAAACTCAGACACTAAAGAAATTAATGCTAAATTTCTGCCTCGTGCTGTGTCAGCTAAATCCACTGCTCCTGAATCAGTAATTATTCT
Organism: Helostoma temminkii; assembly: GCA_900302695.1. Taxonomy (NCBI): domain Eukaryota; kingdom Metazoa; phylum Chordata; class Actinopteri; order Anabantiformes; family Helostomatidae; genus Helostoma; species Helostoma temminkii. The sequence continues at coordinate 111,019 of OMLM01003114.1, read as the reverse complement.
GCTCTGCCTTATCTTCACTCTGTTGAAGCCATTTACCCTCTGGCATCTTAGTCTTCAAGCAAAAGCAATAAATCTGAGAAGTGCTGAAATGTAATAAAAAAAAGCACAATAACAAAGGTGGATGTCAGCAGCTGCTAAGATGACATATTAAATATTAATAGAGAATATTCTCCTGAAGCAGAGACATTGAGGGAAATGAGAAGCTACTGTAACCTAAAACCAGAGAGTGCAGCAGAATTCTAGTTTTCTCCTTAAATCATTCTTATTTAATGTACTACAAAAATAATTTTCATTTTATCATTTACTAATGGTAAAGTGTCCACTAAGTGGACAAATTTATGGTACCTCTAGAAAAGATTGAAAATAAATTGACCATAGAGACATGTTAAACTAAAGTATGTCCTGTAATCAGCATCACAGGTGTTTTCAAACTTGTAATTAGTCAGTCTGACTATTTAGAGGGTGAACAGTAGTCACTGTGCTGTTTGGTATCATGGTGTGTACCACACTGAACATGGACCACAGAAAGCTAAGGAAAGAGTTGTCTCAGGAGATTAGAAAGACAATTATTGTTATTGGTTGTGTGATCTGATGTTCTTTTCTCTCTTTCTTTCCACTCACCCTAACCGGCCGAGGCAGATGGCCGCCCACCTTGAGCCTGGTTCTGCTGGAGGTTTCTTCCTTTCTTAAAAAGGGAGTTTTTCCTCTCCACTGTCTCCTAGTGCTGCTCAAGAGGGATTTGTTGGGTTCTCCTTATTATTTAGTTGTATTGTAAGGTCTTAAACCTTACACTGTTAGGTGTCTTGAGATTACTTTTGTTGAGATTTGGGGTTATACAAATAAACTTGAATTGAATTGAATTGAATTATAGACAAACACATTAAAGCAGCCTGATGTTTTTGTGATAGTTGGACATATTATTCTATACATACACATCATTTTTTTCATTTCATTTTTCATTAGTTTATTTTTCAAAAGCAATGTCTGATTTTCATTAGTTAATTTTCAGTAAAGTTTTATTTAATAATACTTCAGTCAGTTTCACATTATTTCAGGTATTTAAGGGTACCAACTATTTTGTCCACATCTGTAAAGTCCTTACTCTCTCATTTCATTAATTAATCTAAAGATGTTTGGGCTTTCTCACATGGCAAAAACAAAAAATGGCAAATACACAACTCTGTGTTTTCTGAAATAAAAACTAAAAAATGACAAAGTCTAAGTCATCTGCCTGGCTGAAACCCCTACAAAATTGTACTGTGACAGAAAATATGAATTCACCTTAAATTTACATATTAAGTATGACTTGGTTTTATGAAATTTGTTAATATTGATTAATTAATCACAAAAGAAACAATGCATTGAAAATATTAACACTGATTATCTGCATTCCATGGTGCCATCATTGAAGCCATTGTGGCAATTGTTAGGGGCATAAGGGTAAATGTGGGGTCGCACACACATACACATCCTCTCCTGCTGTCTTTCTTATACACATAAAGTGAAGCCACAGTGGCAGATGGGCAGATGCAGCTTGGCCCCGTGAATGGAACATTTACATTTAAATAACACATGACCATTATTCTGCCATAATGAACTAAATATATTTAACTGAAATACTAAATTAAAAT
>OMLM01003114.1:78159-99711 GCA_900302695.1 Helostoma temminkii | reverse complement strand
TTTTCCATATATATATATATATATATATATATATATATATACATTGGCTGATTGCTCCAGCTAACACTCTAAGTAAATGTTCATAACACATGATACAATAAAAAAATGAAAAGCCTGCCTTTTCTTCCTCTTTGTTGAATCAAGGATCCATAGTATGAAAAGCCTAAGAGGTCATGATTCCTCACCTTTGCTAGCTTTTAAAAATATCGCTAGCTGGCATTTTAAAAACAAATTGTACTTTTAATTTGCTCCATTAGGTTCCAATTATTGTGCCAAAAACCTGACCTATCTCCTAACTCTAACAACCTCCCACAGATGGCAGTAGATTTCGGGTAGATTTTCTACATGGTGCATACATGATAAATACCATCTGACAATATAAACTTTAACACCATTTAGTTTGTAAAACCAAACCAAATGTTGCAGAGAAGGAGACAATTTTACCTTGTTGGCTTTCCATACTACATCATGTTAGTCTGGAAATCTCATCAGGCAGCTCAGTGATTACTTGTGATTACTGTTACAACATGCTGAGTACTGACTGTGTCACTGCCACTAATGCATAATCATCCTCAGAGACACCCTTTGAGTACATTTGGATTCCTGTTCATATGCCTCCAGGTTCTTCCTGCTCTGCTGGTGTACAAGGCCGGTGAGTTACTGTGTAATTTCCTGTCGGTTACCAAACACTTCAATGAGGAGTTCTTTGCCACAGACGTGGAGGCGTTTCTGAATGAATACGGCTTCTTACCCGAGAAGGAGTTCACAGCGTGTGCTGATGATGAGGACGAGGGACAAGATGTGGAATAAAAGGACAACTGGGAGAAGGGGTACTAATGGGTAAATGTCATTAGGGCAAGTGGATAAAAGCAGAGAAAGTGCAAACAAGGAGCAGGGGGTACAACGGGAAAAGGACAAACAGAAAAGGAGATGAAGAATGGAATTGGGAAACAAAGCAGGGGACAACAGTCAGCACACATGCACGCAAGCAAACTAGCCATATCCAGTACATTGTACAGATAAACACAATCAGTAGTTAACATACCACTACTACATGAATGCTGATTGTATCTAGAAGCAGTTAGGATAACTGCTTGGCAGTCATTGCATAGCTCTTCAATTAAAGATGACTTTACCAAAGTGCTCCGTGTCTGTGTCTGATTGCATAACGTAGTAGTACGGGCTAGTACAGGACATGAAAAACCATGTACTGATATTATATGATACAGTCAAAATGTATTAGCTGTAGTACTGTGTGAGGAAGATGGGAGTGCTGGAGAAGAATGTGGTGGTACAGCCACCCTGCCTGTGCTCTCTTCTTCACTTCTCTATCACACTACCGATATTCTGAACAGCAGACCCTACGTATTTAAACTCATCAGCCTTTTTTCACCTCTACTCCTTGTAACTGCACAGTTCCACTATGTTCTCTCTCATTTACACACGTACTCTGCCTTGCTCCTACTGACTTTCTTTCCCCTTCTCTCCAGTGTGTACCTCCTTGTTTCCAGGTTCATTTCAGCCTGCTCCCTACTTTTACTACAGATTACACTGTCATCTGTAAACTTCATTGTTTCATCTGTCAACCTGTTGATCATTGTTGCAAATAAGAAGGCAATGAGAGCTCATCCTTGGTGCAAACCACCTTGTCCTCATACGGTGGAGTCTGTGGAGAAGACTGTCACAAGTGATCTGTGATAGAATGTGTCTGCCAGAGTGAAAGGAAGGGTTTACAAGAGGGTAATAAGACCAGCTCTGTAGTTTGGAATGGAGACAGTGGTACTGACAAAAAGACAGAGCTGAAAATACTGAGATTTTCTTTGGGAATAAAGAGGATGGACAGAATAAGAAAGTAGTATATTAGAGGGATAGTACAGGTTGCTAGACTTAGATGCTTTGGGCATGTGCAGAGGAGGAATGCTACAGACAGGAGAGGAGGAAGGCCAAAGAGTAGGGTTATGGTTGTAGTGAAGGAGGACATGAGATGTGTGACATGAGTGTAACTGAGGAAGATACAGAGAACAGAGAGAGATGGAGACGGTTGATCCACTGTGTGCCGAAAAGAAGAAGAAGAAGAAGAAGGTGCATATTGGACAGTGTGTGAGACTTGGAAACAGGCCAACTTTTCCATGTAGGTCTGAAAAACAACTGTCTGGTCCTGTGTCCTATGCCTTCTACACTCTACAGACAACTTAATAATTACATAATTTATGGATCCCTTTGGAATCTGCTGTTGGACAGCAGCAAATAAACAAGATCATCACAAGGTACTTTACATAGCACAGTTAAGAATGAACATAATTAAGCAGCGCAGGAGAAAGTGGAGAGGGAAAACCTCCTTCAACAGAACCAGCAGCAAGGTGGGTGGCCATCTGCCTTGACTGGTTGAGAATTTATTTTCCCATACACAATGACAAACTGTCCAGTATATATTATATAATGTGTATTTATAAACTGAGGCACAATTTGAACTGTTGCCTGAGGTTTGGAAAGGAAGACTGGAAGGTTTGTCGCAATCCATCTAACAGAGGATTATAGATTATAGAAGCATATTCTATGGAGCAAAATCTATGGTTTCATAAGTGGACATTATGGACATGTTGAACTGTGTACAGTGCTGTACAGCTGGTTGCTGAAACTAGATGGAGGCTGATGACGACTACGCCCAGTAGGAGGCGGTAATGCAACATTATGAACATCAGCTGCTGTAAAACCACGAAGAAGAAGGTCAGGCGTTGTGATTCTGCAGCTAGCTCCTCCCTGCGGCTCTAGCTAGCAAACTGATTTGTATGGTCGTGAGTCGGGGGCTTCATTACGTGTGAATCTGTGATATAGTTCTGTTAAAATCTGGCTCAGTAAATTTGTGGAAGATGCAGGATGATGCGCGCTACCTCAAACGGTGAGACACGACTGCCGTTTATTTAACGTTAGTGTTTGTGTTAGTTTGGGGGCAGAAATTAACAGTAGCTAGCCTGACATGTTAATAAAAATATTTCATTTAGCAACTACCTGAATGACTGTTTGTTGATGTGATACTGATATTCCATATGTTGTCGTTAGCCCTGTTTAGGAAGGTCTTTTTCATTTCATACCAATCCTCATGCAGTTTTTTTGCTCGCTTGCCAGGCATTATATGACCCAGGAGCTTTTGTAAACCACTATGACCCTCCATCGGTTCGGCATATATATGTATATATAATGCCACACTTTACAACCGGTGCGCTTGTTACCAAAGGCATGTCTGTAAACTGTCCCTTTGTAGAAGACAGGCCTAATGAATGCAATGAAAGTAGCTTATCTGGTTAAATCAGTGCTATGTGTTAACCTGTATTGTGTGCTGTATTCCCACGGTGCCAAATCCACCACAAGACCATCAAATATCGATAGAGATTTTCAAGCCGAGCTGTATTTATCCCGGATAACACAACAACATTAAACTGGAATATTTTAAAGGGAGTTTAGTATTCACCACATGAAGGGGGCTGGGTTGGGATATCAGGTTAGCTTAACTAGCTAGCAAGTAACTAGCACACTGACTGACAAAGTGCCTACCTAAATAGCTGTCCGACACCGAATTTTTCTTACTGACTGTCAGTTTACATTTTTTAATTGTTAAAATATTACCCAACCCTTTATGGAAACATGTTAGCACGTTAGCTAGTACAGCAATTTGTATGCGGCTACCTGGGCGTGTCTTTCTGTCTGTTATTGTTTTGCAGTGATGGACGCTTATGGCCCGTTAAGCGGTGTACCTGTTTCCAGCATGTATACTGTGTACTTTTTATCTATATTTGTGTTATGTACATTTCTCCCATTACTTACTTTAACTCTTTTAAGTCAGCATGAGTAAATTATCAACATTTTTGTGAAAGAGCTATAGCTTGCCAGTTCATGGCTAAAACAATGTTCTTTGGAGACATTGATGTAGTTGTGTTTACTGTGGCACCAGTGGTGCTTAAGCCCATGTCTTTTTATTAATTTGTATTTGAAATAAGTCCCCTCTGTTTTATAAAGGTTATGGAACAAACATATACTGAAGATATTGTTTACTCTCTTTTCATCACCACTTAAAGCAAAGTGACTGCAGGCAGCTTGGATGTCCATCCCACGGAAAAGGCCTTAGTGGTCCACTATGAGGTGGAAGCATCCATACTGGGAGAGAGTGGAGGTCATATGGTGGGAGAACGAAAGGAGGGACAGAAAATGTGAGTGTACACCTCCCACTGCTAATTTCCCTCATCCACTATGGCTGTTGTTGCTTCTCCTCTTTATCTGCTATAATCTAAAGAAGTGACACAAGCCTGTCGCTTAACTTTAATGGTCATAGTTGTGTTTCTGTTTTTATAATCTTCCTCTTCTCCATCCATCAGATGCACTATGTGAATATGTGGGAAATCATGTTAAATCATCCATCACTGAATGCTTATGTTGTAATTTCTGTTTTGACTTGAATTATTGATTTTGACAGCATGAGTGTATAATATCATCACATCACCAATACACTTCCACTGAGAACTGATTCTTTTGTTCAAAACTTCTTCTTATGTCCTTTAATGTGTTAGGAATTTTTACACATATTAAATTTTTTTGATTTATATACTAAAATTATATAGACTAGAGTCATGACAACTGACTTCAGTTTCATTTCAGGCTTTCAGGCTGAACTTCACTTACTAACTCTAATTCTAGTATGAGCATATTTCAAACTGTGACATCCTGTTGCTATCAGTTAATCTGCTGTTTGTCCTCTCTTTCTCCTAACAGTGTCCGTGTGAAAAGTCTTTCTCCTAACACAGATGTGGCAGCTTTAGCCAAGAAGGTGGTGGAGGAGTGTAAGCTCATTCCTGCTTCCCGTTTGCCCCAGGTGGAGCAGCTCCTCTACTACCTGCAGAACAGGAAATCATCTCCAGTGGTGGGAAAAGGTGAGTGACGTCTAAACATAGCATGTCAGCCTGGTACATGTAAAGCTTTACATATTGGCTTAATAAAGTTAGTTTGTTCAGTTAATTAAGAGCCATTTTACACAATGCTCTTCTCTCTATGACCTACACAAAACTTGAATAACAAAAGTAATAAAGGTTTGGTAGGTACAAACATTTAACATGCTGTATGTGTCAGGTGTACATATCTTCACAGCTTACACAAACACATTTTTGAATACACAAGTGAAGATTTGTGTATGTATGTGTGATATGTCATCTTGTAAAGCACATAACAAAGATTATTGTTTGTGTGTGTTGTTGTGTCAACAGTGGAGAAAAAAGAAAAGAAAACAGTGAAACCCAGAGAGCTAACACCATTTGAAGGAACTGAGGTAATGCATCACAAAATTGACTTTCAGCCCATCGTGTGAATTGTCTTTATAGCAGCTGCACCATGTGACATAATAAACAAAGATAACACACAGATTTATGACAACTTGTATATTTTTTAACTCAAACATACAAACTAACATAAAACAAACAAAAACCTACCCTGTGCTATTATTTTTAAGCTGCTGTCATCACACCAGTTTGCTTCTTGATCTACTTCTTATTAAAGGTAGCACAAGTGATAAGCGCTGCTCATTTCAAAACAAAATCTGTTTAAATTAAAATATTGAAAAAAAAAAAGCATTTCTATTATTTTTTAGTATAATTACATAAAAAAACAAACACTCCAAGGTCCCCCTACTCTTTGATTTCCCTGGTCTTCTCTGTGGACCAATCACGTTCCTGTCTGCACCTAGAACACCTTCCACTTTTATTAGATTTGCACTGGCATTAAATGCTAAATGCCTCTTCATGATGATGCAATAATCCATTAGTTCCCATATAAGTATTTCTATTTAATGAAACCTACAGCATGGCTAGTCAAAGAATAAAACTGAAAGCCTTGAAAATAACGTATAATTAATTGATTGGTCATAGTGTCATTCATTATCACTCAGTAACAGTGTGTGTATGCATCTTTCTGCTCGTCTGTGCAGTTAAACGAGGAAGCCAGTATAACCAGAGTGGATGAGTATGTTGAGCTCCTCTATGAGGGTATCCCAGAGAAGATCAGAGGCTCTGCTCTCATTCTGCAGCTCGCCCGCAACCCTGATAACCTGGAGGAGCTGCTGCACAATGGTACAGTTTACCTCTACCTGTTACTTGTTTCTCGATTTTTTTTCGATTCACAGATGCACAGCATTCTATGTAATGACAGCAGGATATATTTGCTGTGGGCTGCTTATTACATATACTACATTTTTCCATTAAAACCATTTAGTAATGGACTTGGAATGTAGATATATTTCATACTATTAATAAAACATCATGGTTTATTCAACAATTGACCTCAATGTCAAGCTCATATTTGCCCAGCATGTTAGGTAGAAAGTTCTAACTTTGATCCTGAGTTTGATTTTAAAACCTGACTGAAAATTAAAAATTTTTGGTACTGTAACAAGGTGTGGATGCAGCTGTACACTGTATTCCTCTGCATTCAAGCAAGCTGTTGGTTTTTACATGTAGCTGCTTTTACCTAAAGTCGTCTCATATAAACTGTGTGATTCTGTGTAGAGGTAGTTCTAGGGGCTCTGGCCAGAGTACTGAGGGAGGACTGGAAACATAGTGTGGAGCTGGCTACCATCATCATTTACATCTTCTTCTGTTTCTCTAGGTAACACACACACACACACACACACACACACACAATGGCCCACACTCCTTTGCTACTTGTTGTTGTACTGCTTTTCTGTGTCAGCTTTTTGAGTGCATCGCTCCTTCTCTTCTCCAGCTTCTCCCAGTTTCACGGAGTGGTGAGTCATTATAAAATAGGGGCGTTGTGTATGACTGTGGTGGAACACGAGCTGAAGAGATACGACGTGTGGAGTGAGGAGCTACACAAGAAAAACAAAGCTTATATCCTTTTTTATACTTTGTATTCTCCCTTGCTTTTTGTGGTAGTTATGTTTGCCTTCAGTATGCACAATATACCCCCTGACTTTTTTTGTGTTAGTTCGTATATGTTTTCCTTAACACGCTTGTGTACGTGAGTCAGCACCAGAGAATGGCTCTCTAAGAAGAGACCAGGCCAAGGCTATGAAGAAATTTCAAGGGCTTCTGGCCAAACAGGAACAGCTGCTCAGAGGTAGGCAAATTCAGCAAACTGTATTTTTTCTTTAATGTATTTTGGGTGAGGTCTACACCTTTAAATCCAAATTAAAGTCAGTATTCCTGGTTACTTGTAGTTCATAAATAAAATATTTCCTATCTGTAAACTTTAGATTTTAGATAATTATGTATTAATAATTAAACTGCATTATCTCCATCAAGGTAGCATTAGTTGAAAGTAATTTTTAATAAGGCTTAACATTGTTCTCTCTTTCTGTCTCTTAGTGTCTCTCTACCTCCTGTTGAACCTTGCTGAGGACACGAGGACAGAGTTGAAGATGAGGAATAAAAACATTGTTGGTCTGTTGGTCAGAGTTCTTGAACGGGACGAGGAGGAGCTGCTGGTCCTGGTGGTTTCATTCCTCAAAAAACTGTCCATCTTCTTAGAGAACAAAAATGACATGGTGAGTGGAGAAGATTTACCAAACAATTCAGCCTCACAGACTAGAGTCATGATGTGATTAGGAACAAAGGAAACATTTGAAACCTGTAAATGGTGCCTGTTATTAATCTGTGGAGCTAAGAAACTGCAATGCCAAACATGTTTCATAAGTGTAGCTCATTGGTGTGTTGTTTTCAGAAAACCACAGAGCTCTGTCGCACGCATGAATAAGCTACACTCGTTTCTGAATTCACAAGCCTTATGATTAACAGTAACAAGAAAATTAAATAAGTAAACTCACTGGCTTTATTATTTAATCTGCACATATCTGACTTTTTAAATGTAGCCATCCAAATACAGATGATACAACACTGTTCATTTCTTTTTTTTGTGAAAGCTTTACCTGCTGGGTTTCTACGACTGACAGTGACAACTGTTCATAAAAGCAGATAATCTCTGCCACAATCTAGGTAACTGATGGGAAACACTCTAAACTGTTTTTGTGAAAAATAAGGCTTTCGGAAGGCCACAAAAAAACATTGGCTGTTTTATTTGCTGCTGTAACTCTGCTGCACTTATTTATCCAAAACATTAGTTTTAGGTGTGACCAAAGATATAAAAGGTAGCTTGGAGATGGGCTTGTAGTTTTCAAGAAGTGTGGGATCTGGCAGATTTTTTTATTTATTTATTTCTTTACAGAGGTTGAATGCAAGCAACTTTAAAATGCTCTGGGACATATCCAGTAGACAAGGATCTGTTAAAAATCAAGGCTGTGACTTAAAAGGAATGACATCAAGTGGACTTGAAGGCAGTTTCATATGTGCATGTTGTGTATGTTATATGTTAATAATAAATCAGATAAGAGGAAGGTGATTAAGGTGCTCTCTCAGCATCACTGAGCATCACTTTCAGATCTGATCAACAGTCTGGAATAAACATGTGGGGTTGTGTTGATAGGCAGTGATAAGATCAGAGAAGTATTTAACTCTGACAGTCTTAATTATAGTAAACTAGTAGTACTTTCATAGCCGCATAGTGTACTTGCCATCCTGATTCCCTCCATTTCTGCCCAGCTTTCCTTCCCAGCGCCTTGCAGCAATGAATACTACAGGTATCCAAGGCTACCCAAGTAAATGGAGAATATGTATTATAGTGTTAAATTACATTTAAAGTTTCAGTTAACCTTACCATTAACTGTGAAGTGTCTGTAACAGTTGGAGATGTCAGTGTGATTCAAAACTAAATTTTTGTTCTTGTATTGCTTTGATTGGAATTGAGTGTTCTCTGATATCTCCTGCCTGTGTTATTCTTGTTTTTGTTTTATTGTGTTATCCTCAAAACTGTTCTTATCTGTTATTTCTTTTCTTCTGTTTCTACGTGCTCTGCAGGCTGAGTTGGACACTATAGAACGACTGGCTCGCCTGGTTCCTTGTGTCCATGAGGATCTGCTAAACCTGACTCTGCGTCTGCTGCTCAACTTGTCCTTTGACTCTGGCCTCAGAGCCAAGATGGTGGAAGCTGGATTGTTACCTAAACTGTGTGCCTTGATGGGTAAATAAACACACTAACACTAACTGTATATTGTATGAGTGGGAAATTATGCCTTATTTAGGAAACTGTATAAATAATTCTTTGTGTGCAGGCGATGAGAACAACCGTCTGGTAGCCATGCGTATCCTGTACCATATCAGCATCGATGATCGTTTCAAGGGCATGTTTGTTTACACTGACTGTATACCTCAGGTATAACAACCACCGAAAATCATTCTAAACAAATGTTTGATCATTTGGAGTCAGAAGTAAAATTCTTTATGTATGTGCATTTGTGTCCAGCTTATGCAAATCCTGTTTGAATACGGTGAGGAGGACATTGAAGCTGAGCTCATCTCCATCCTCATCAACCTGGCTGCAAATAAGAAGAACGCACAACTTATGTGTGAAGGTACATATGTTTAAATGAGCTGGGATTGGGAGTGAATCAGACAGTGGTCCACTGGTTCTGTAAAATCATTATATTAGTCTCAGTAGTGGAGTTTTAGCCTTTACGGTCTTTACTCTTTCTAAGGAGAAAATGTATCTGTGTTTACAGTCATGTGGTCGAGGTGTTTCTGTTTTATGATGGTGTCTCTCTGTAGGAAACGGGCTGAAGATGCTAATGAAGAGGGCTCTGAAGATGAAAGACTGCCTGCTGATGAAAATGATCAGAAACATCTCACAGCATGATGGACCAACCAAACCACTGTTTATAGTGAGTTAGGGATGCCCTAATACCAATACCAGTATCTGGTCCGATACTGCCCTTGTGTAGTTGTACATGTAAAATACCTCCGATACTGCACTCGATACTGCTTTACATCAGGATGTTAGTCTCGTGTTGGGTGAGCAGATACGTGAAGGGGGAGAAATGTCAGCATTGAGATATTTTAAGATAAGTTTAAGTAATACACAGTATAAGTATGCTAATGTCAGCAGCAGCAGCCATCTCTGCATCAAACACTAGAAAAGTTAGAGTAAATGTGCAGTAACAATCTGTGTGCTGTTCAAATAACAAAAGCTCTTACTCAATTGAGTAGATTGCTGAAAATACTGCATTCCTCCTCCTCCTCAGCGTCCCCAGGAGTACACTATGTTAAGATGTACATTAGTACATTATGTCTCTAATGTTTTGGACCCCTCACTGATGTAAATAGGGAGGCTAAAACATTAAAGGACCAAAACGTCCATAAACAAGGGCCACCTGTTTTGACACACTGAGTAAATGTCCTCACTAATTGAACTCCACACTGCTATTATTTTAAACACGCCCCTTTCAGTTAATGATTCAATTACACAGAATTAGCAGCATGCATGTCAGGACTATTGGTTTTCTATTACTCTACTACACCTACTAGTAATTTATCTGCCATATAGAAATATCATTTCTACCAAAAACAGTGATTGTTCTGGCTAGTGATGTTTGAACAGAACTGTACTTTTCTGCAGATCTAGTTAGAATATGATATGGTGGTAGTAGCGTAAGCATTAAAAAATCTTTTGTTTCACTCAAAGGTTTACGCTAAAACTTAATGGATGTTCTTTTCTGTCCATTTTTGTCTCTGCCAGGACTACGTTGGTGACCTGGCAGCAGAGATCCGCGCAGAGGAAGAGGAGGAGTGGGTTCTGGAGTGTCTAGGGACGCTGGCTAACCTCACCATTCCTGACCTAGACTGGGAGTTGGTGCTGAAGGAGTACAACTTGGTACCTTACCTCAAAGACAGACTCAAACCAGGTACTGATTTAATTTAGAAAAAATGTCTATTGCACAAGGCACTTAGTCAGTCTGAAGTAAATATTGTTTACTCATTAGGGCTTGAGTTGCAGGTCAAGAAATGTCATCAGGGATTCTGCATTATTAGGTGAGTTTGTTGGTGACACTCAACACTAGAAGATCTGAAAATAAATTTAGAGATGGTAAAAGTCTATTTGTTAAAATCTGCTGGGCAGAAAGGCAAAACACACTTATTGTAAGGTTTAGTACACACTGTGTGTGTGTTAGTGCAGTCACTGTGCTGCGTTGCTTCTCCTAACAGTCTATGTGGAAATGAACACACTGACAACTGAAGACAGCTGCAGGGCACCAGGGAAAAAACACACCATCTAGTGATGCTCATGAGTTTATTAACTGCACATTATTTGCAACCAAGCATTAAAACTGACATGTTTGACCAAGTTTGTAATGTTGGAGTAAAGTCTTATAAGAGCCCACTTCATGTTTGCCAAATGAGACTTACCCAGTAGTCACAGCTAGGAGGGAGTTTTATGATGTCTGAATACTTCTGTAATGTTGTCAACCTCAGAAATCTAAGATCAGCTGAGCTCTAGTATATGCTAAGGTAAAACTACTCACTTTGGTTCTCTATAACCAGTCCTTGTGCTCTGTGTGCAACCTAAACAACCTAAATTGCCAACACAGTGTCATCTTGTGGGGGTCATCTCTTTAGTTGTTTGTGTCTTTCAGGCTCAGCAGAAGATGACCTCATCCTCGAGGTAGTGATAATGATCGGAACAGTTTCCATGGATGACGCTTGTGCCGCCATGCTGGCTAAATCTGGCATTATCCCTGCCCTTATCGAGCTTCTCAACGGTAACACGCGCACGCACTTGTTGTTCAGCATGTTGTGTTGTCAACACTGATTTAAATATTAAATGTAATGATCAGCGTTGTAACCCTCTTCCACATATGTTGTGGAATGCAGCCCAGCAGGAGGACGACGAGTTCGTGTGTCAGATCGTCTACGTCTTTTATCAGATGGTTTTTCACCAAGCCACGCGGGACGTCATCATCAAAGACACCCGTATCCTTCCCACAGTGTGACTCAGTGAGAATCTTTTAGCTGGTTTCACTGGTTTCAATATTGAGGTGAGACAGGTTTCAGAGACTGTAAAGCTTCACCCCACCAGACTTCTGTGGTTTCTCTTTAACCATCGCTCCAGAGGCTCCTGCCTACCTGATAGATCTGATGCACGACAAGAACACGGAGATTAGAAAAGTGTGCGACAACACTCTAGATATTATTGCTGTAAGTGAAATGCAAGTTGTTGATGAATCCATCAGGACACAGTTATTTCTTTAATAAGTATGTTTGTCTTTGTCTTTAAGTTGTTCTCAAATTAATTTAGTCTTCTTCATCTTGCAGGAGTACGATGAAGAGTGGGGGAGGAAGATTCAGTCAGAGAAGTTTCGTTTCCACAACAACCAGTGGTTGGAGATGGTTGAGAGTCGACAGGCTGATGAGTCTGAACTGTATCTGTATGATGCCGACAATGACAGGACTGATCTGTTCTATAGCGCAGGTACTGTACACACAAAACCCAGACTGGACATGTAGAAAAGCAGGTTTTAGTCTTGGTCACAGTAGCTCAACATCATTGTACAAGTTTCAGTAAAGGAATCTACTGATGCATATAGTGTTTTTACTTTCTTACTGTGACATTCAAGCACTGTAGAGCTTTTGAAGAAATACTTTGTGTCTACACTTTTCTCATTAGATGGAATAACTCCAGCAGATGGTTCTGTCAGTCCAGATTTCTTCCATGACTCACAGGCTCAAAATGGAGACTCACACCTTTTAGGGTAAGTCAACATACTCCAGAAATGTTCTGAGTGGAAAAGTAGTTGGAAGTGATTTGCTATTTTTCAACCAAACACCAACTGATCTTACCACAATAGAATATGATAAGTCATTGTACTGGCAGAGACTGTAGATTAGTTTTAATGGTCAGGTCAATAGGTTAATGTTGTGTGGTAATCATCAGACATTACAAACACAGGTAGTGTGTTGATTGAGACCAAATTTGGGTCCAAAAGTCTGGCACCAAGTGGAAAGTCTGTGATATTTTTTCATGTAAACCAGGAAAAAATTATTATTAAAGGAACAGTATTTTTTATATTGTCCCTGAACACAGCGTGCTGGGGACGCAGCTGATGGACCGTTAACACTAATCCAGACACAGTGTTACTTTCTCAGAGCACACAGTGACGTATAGGTCTTCTAACAGAAGAAAATACAATAGATATACTAATTTGAGGAAATTCATGAAGTATTAATATGCAGGAGACTCCTTTTTCCCATACAGAAAATGGTAGCAAAAGGAGCAGCTGTAAGATATTATATTAAGATGAATTATATGAATTTTATTAATTCAGGACGCATGGAAGTGTGAGACTTTTATAGGCTGACATTTGTAAGAATCAACCTTTGGGATAACTTGACCTGGATGACTGATAACCTTCACAGACCAGTCTCACTAGTGGTCTCAGATGTTGGGTCCCATTGTACATTTTTATAAACTAGCAGTTTTACAAATCTATTCATTCTACCTGCTGACAGATGCACCAGGACCACACCTGTGGTCTCTAGCAGTTTAATCAGCACTTTAGCAGTTTCATTTTCTTCTTTTACAGCGACAGTGACGTCTTTGACCAGACCAGCTTATCACCTGGACGACCAGCTACTGCCTACGGCTTTAGACCTGACGAGCAGCCCTTCTATCAGTATTCATAGACACACACGCTCACTTGCTTTGGTAAATATGTCATGTCCTTGACCCTTTTCCTGTCTGCAGCATACATGTCCTGTCACCACTGTGACTGCATTAAGTTTCTAAGATAATGGTCATAAAAGCTGAAATGCAAAATATTACAGTTTTTACACTAGTTATTTAAAAAAGTCACATTTCCTTATGTCGAACAGAAATATCAGTAAGTACTAAAGTCTTCCGTACCCACTGGCTATAGTCTTATGTTGAGTTCCTAGTGGCTCAGTAAATCATAAAATACAACATTAATATTTCTAATGTTAAATCTTTGCATGTTTTTCATAAGTAATAATAAATATTTGTTTTCAACTCAGATTAACAGAAAAACATTCCACTGTTGAAGGATTTCAGATCAGAACCAGAACCAGTTTAACATGATATGACTAGTTATTGATTTTATTAACATGTATTGAACGTACATACTGTCACTGTAAACTTACATTGTTGCTGATCCTGACATATAATTTCATGCTGTACATTTACAGTACTGCACACATTTCCTCGTTTTAAGTGCAGGGAGATCAGATTTGGGCCAAGAGGAGTGAATGTTGTGTCAACATTATTAATATAGTGTTTTTGTAGGAATGTTTTTTGCCAGCATCTTTCAGGCACGACTGTTTTCACAGTGTTGTTTCTTACTGTGTATTCTTAGAGGTATAGAGGTGGACTCCAGCTACAGTAGGTACTTATATAGACACACACTTGTGCTCCACTGTATAATGTGAAATAGTTGAAACAAGGTGGTGGCAGCATCATGATATTTGCAAGCTTCATTTCCAGAAAAGTTTAGGTATTTTGTAAAATGCATTAAAACTAATCTCTGTGATTCATTGCTTAAATCTTTATGTATCAGACGAAAATACAAAGAAAAGAATTTCAGCTGTGTTTCTGCAGAGAATTGATGCGTGGCTCGTCCTTGTAATTAGAGTGTGTTGAGTCACAGTTTTCCAAAGTACTCCTGAGCCCAACATTGTTCTAGTCGTCAAAGCAGCATGATAGTTTCTACTGGAATCCTATAATATAAGATTATCCTATAATCTCTGCCTAAAGAAATATTAGTTTTGACCTGATTGAGAGTTCTGTGACATAGTGCCAGGCCACAGCTCATCTCTATACAGCCCATCTCTTCTGTCTTTTTTTGACTTGATTTTTGGAGTGTGTTACTGGGATTAAGCTCTCAGTGAAAACACTGAGCAACCTTTATACTTTTGGATAAAGCAACTTAATAACTGCTTTTAGTTTTTATTGTATTTTAGAAGAAGTCATTATTTTTCTGGAAATGGGGTTTGTAAATTCACAGCTTCCTTTGGTTATGGGAGCATATGCATTTTCTGAATGTGGCATTTTCTGCCATGCAACTCAGCAGCTGCAGCACAAACCCGATTTCACAATTGTACCACAAACTACATGATAAAGATGACACAGTATATTTGCAGGACAGTGACAACTAGCTCCACTATATACTGTGTTATTATATACTGTATTACTTTATAGGCATATTTGCACATATAGTTACATTTTGATGCATGGTTATGTTTTGTGTTTTATGATAAGTTATTGTTAATATATGGATATTGTGTGCCTGTGTTTTTTTAATTGTTGACATTTTGGCTACTTAAAGAAAATGTACAGAAGCAGTTGGAGTGAATCTGTTTTACTGTCCAAAACTTACATGACACACAACAGTTTTTCAGTCATATCCTAAGCACCATGACCAGCCTGTGGAGTAATCCAGATTGTGGTCAGGTGCATCCGGATATGCACACGTTTCACTTTGTCATTATAGGTAATTTACTGTGGAAGAGGAAAAATGTCAGTTTATTCCATTTAAAATGAAATAAAAGCTGCTGTTGATTCATCATTTGGCCAGAAACACACTTTTAATGAAAACTAATGTTGTCTATGGAAATGGCCAACTGTTTGCACTAAGTACATAATAAATATATCATTGTGGTGTTTAGAGCTTGTTCTGATGCCTCCTGGTAGCCAATAAATAAACTGAAGCAGCTTTAAGAAGTGATGTCTTTATTGGATTGTTCAACTTTGAAATAAGAAACAGTAGAAATAAAAAATGTATCAAAAATTCTTACAGGATATTTTTCTTGTGAATAATAATGATGCAGTAGTAAATTATTTGTACACTTTCACTTTTCATGGTAATGTGTGTATCAGGGTGTATCGCTGCTGTTGGTACTGGGGCTGACCTCTATCTCCACTTCAGTGATCTCTGTGACAAGATCTCTGATGAGAGCCACGCTGTCCAGTGGCAGCTCAGCAGAACCTTCTGGCTGCGGCTCTGCTGGCTGAGAGCTTTGGAGAACCTCCTCTTCCACTTTATCTTGATGATCTCCATTCTCCTGTGCTTCCTTCTCATCACTTCTCCTCTCAAGCTCACTCCCTTTCTCTTCATTCTCTACCCCATCATCTCTCTTCTCTTCTTCTGCTTCTTTCTCTTTCTCCTCGTCTACCCTCTCCGCCTCCCAGTTGTCTTTAATTTCTTCTATCAAGTACACAGCTCTGTCAGTGGGCTGCTGCGTGTTGCTCTCTACAGAAGGTACTGCGGAGCTGGAACCAATCGCCTCACTTAGTGACCCCAGGCAGATTTTTAATGGACCATCTGTGCAAGGTGGAATTGGTGGTGAAGGGCAGGAGGACTCACCAGAGGAAACATCATCTGATTTTTGATCTGAGGTTGCAGAAGTTTCAGGTGTTGTAGATTGAGCACATTCGGCTGAGACATCTGTGGACTGCAGCAAAGGCAGAGTGGACATTGAAGGGTCAGGAGAGTCCAGGATGGGATTAGTGGGCTCAGGTGATTCAGCTTTGTGTGTAACAGCTGCGTCAGAATCAGCAGCTGAGTCTGTTGTTGATGGCTTCTCGGCTCCAAGTTGAGCTTCTTCGCTGGTTTCACTGAAGCAAGAAGCCTCCGTGACTTCGGATTCATCTAACTGCTGTGTCACAATGATCACAGGAGATGGAAGCACTGTGGTCTGGTCAGTAGTTTCGGGGTCAGAGTTGTCTTTGCTGCTGTGTTCAGGGTCACTCCCAGGGCAAACATCAGCTGTGACTGTTTGACCTTCCTCCTCCACCTCAGGAGAAGGTTCTTTATCTTCACCCGGCACAGCTGGAGAAGAATCTCGAGCGTGGACAGCCGGGCTGTCAGGTGCAGAGCGTGGGGGTGACTGTCCCAGCAGACTGTACTGACTAATGGCCAGATCTGAGGTGTCCAGTAACAGATTGCTCTTACTACTGGCAGCATCCTGCACAACTGAGGAGAAGCAAATCACCAAAGTAGCCAAGTTAAAAATTAGAATCAGAGAGTAACGTAAAAAAAGAAATGGTAAATTGTCCTGTTATTATTTAGTAATTGTTCAAATACAAAAGAAGACAGAAGAACCAAGAACATAACATCTGAATTGTAACTTAAAGACACAGTATGCAACTCAGCTCAGCCAGCTCTCCCTCTGCCTGCTCTTCTACCATTTGCTACTCTCCACCATTATCAAAATCTAATAAATAATAAACTGCAAATCTTCAGAAATCATTTAAATTCTCTGATTGGTTAGAAGGGTGAGCCTCACTCAAAAAATATGTAGAAGCAAATATCTCAACTCGTGTTTTTGTGAATCTGACTTCACATGGGCCACTGATGGCGCCTCACAAATTTTTCAAAAATGTTATATAGTGCTTTTTGCAGTGTGCCACAATCTGTCAAAATTGTTTTAGACTACAAACTAAATTAAACAAAAAATTTCAAAAATCAAATCAGCTTAGGAAACAACTTTCATAGAAAACATATCTTCAAACTTTGTAGAAAATAGGAACAAATGACATTTAAACAAGATTCTGATTTAGAAATTTCAACATCATACCAAAAAACTACTTGCCCAGTTTGAATCCCTTAAAATCATTTTACATTTCCAAACAAGTAAATAGGAAAATAGGATTAAGCTTTGCTGTCCTAAAAACAATAATAATAATACTACTCTTGTCATAATAACAGGGTAATTGTACCAACATGTCCCTGTACTGTCAGGT
This sequence comes from Helostoma temminkii, assembly GCA_900302695.1. Classification (NCBI taxonomy): domain Eukaryota; kingdom Metazoa; phylum Chordata; class Actinopteri; order Anabantiformes; family Helostomatidae; genus Helostoma; species Helostoma temminkii. The sequence goes on along the minus strand of OMLM01003114.1, from coordinate 82,074 downwards.
GACCGCTGCAGGAACTACAGTGCAGGAACTGCTACACATTATACACATATCTTGGCATTTTTGTTCAAGTCTATGAAAGTTGGACATGCACAACATTTAAAATACAGCTTCCTTAAGTATTGAACTGGAAAGTGATAAATGACTATTTTTTATTTATAATCACTATTGCTACATTCAGAATATATCATTTGGAGGATCTGGCAAATCTACTCTCTGTAGTATGAGCAACCTGCACATAGTGCCTTTCAGATATTACAGGCAGGACAGAGGGAAGTTTAACATCATCCATGTAATGTACATGTTCTCCGCAAACTATTAATGCTCATATTTAGATTAAGATTAAATTAAATCCAGTTTATTTATATAGCATTCAATCAGAATCAAAGTCATCTTAAGGCACTTTACAATGTAAAGTTTAACAGCCTACAGAAATTCCAACTAATCCCTCTTGAACAGCACTAGGAGACAGTAGTGAGGAAAAACTTCCATTAATGGAAGAAACCTCCAGCAGAACCAGGCTCAGGGTGCGTGGCCATCTGCCTCGACAGGCTGGGGTGAGCAGGAAGAAATTGTGAAAGAGTGTGTGTGTGAGAGATAGACAGTACCTGTCTCTATCTCCTTACTCAGGATGTTTCTCAGTATATCATCGTAGACATTATGAACCAGGATAAAACTGCTGTAGTCTGAGAAAATGTACTGCTCAAACTGCTGCAGCTCCTGGACACAGAAAACACAATATTTTGTAGAGTCAAAATGCTGAAATAAGATGGTAAGACATTAGAGAGAGCATAAGTGTGTGTTTGTCCTACGGTTTTCCACTTGCTGTCCATCCCCCTGGTGAGAGCAGGTAGAGTGATCTCCAGCAGGGATTCCTGATAGAGCCTCCTCTGGACAACTCTGCTGTCGTGGTCCAGCTGCTGCTCACACACAAATCCACATACTGAGTCCTAGTACCATCATCATCATCACTTTTGAACATTTTAAGTACAGATTGTGTCAGTGGGGCAGTTAACAACAGTTAACAACTCTGTATAGTTACAATTTTGTATAACAAACAGAACCGTAAACATGAGGGCTACTGGTGTCCTCTACAATGGAGAGGAAAATGTCAGACAACTAAGGAAAATGTAGCTGCCTACATCTATGGTAGAATGTGGCATAAAAATCCAATTCCAGACACTCAAGAAGATGTTTAAAAATATAAAACGAACTAGTTATTACATAGGCCAAAATAAAAGAAGACATTGGGACCCTGAACACTGCTTTGCTTTTTGCACTAATCCTAACTGCACCAGCCTAGAACTTGAACTTTGTCCTTTCGTATAGTAGGTAGGGCAGTGTGTGGAGGGCATTGTTAATAGTTATAACAAATCTAAATTATATATTTTTGTAAATGTTTTTAATATAAATGTTTCTCATGTAGAGATTAAACTGTCTGGAATCCTAAAAAATATCCACACAAGATTTTCCCAACAAAATTTATAATGTGTGTAAAAACTTGCTTGATTCCTCCAGGAATCGCTTAAAGTGTGTCCACTGTTTCCTTTAAGTTAAGAGTTCTGTCAAAAATGAGCTGTGTAGCAGTTATTACATAACTACATCATTCACTACACAAAAAAGATCAAGAGTTGATTTTAAATGTGATACAATATTAGATGTGATTCAAATCACCTATTTGTCCAAAATTATGAGGTTCTTTCAATGTGTGTGTGTGTGTGTGTGTGTGTGTGATGACTTGTACTACTATCTTTGTGAAAAGCAATATCGGCTGCAAACACTGTGAGGACATTTTGGCTCCATGCTACTTCAAAGGTCTGTTTGAAGGTTGACACTTGAAGTTGTTCTTAGAATTAAGTTTAGGTCAGGTTTTCAGGTACAGTAAGGGTTGGTCGCACAGTTCAAAATATTATTTTTCTAAAATGTATTTATTTATAATTTTTTTTACCTTCAGTACTCTTCCTTTAGCTCTGTCCATCTTGACAGGAATCTGAGAGGGCTGCAGTTTGGCTGATGATTGGAGGAACAGCTCTAAGGTATAGACAGCACTGTCCAACAGCTGGAAGACATACACACCTAATAATGTGGCTGAAATGTTCTCTATAACCTTTTCTGTTTTACTCAGTGTTCTTTAATTCTATACCTGCTCCATCTCCAGATGTGCAGAGTGAACCAGTCTCTGAGTACTGTTTAATCCAAAGCGCTCCTTTAAATTTTCGAGTTTCTGTTTCAGGTTCGTCACCTGCTTGTAGCACTGCTCCAGACTGATGGAGCCAAGAGTGGACAAGCCCTAGAAATACACACAGACACACTCATAAATGCACAACCACCACCCCACCTTGTAAACACTTCAGGAGTCATATGCTCCTACTCAGCATTCTCTCTCTCACCTTCGTTGTCTCCTCTGTTCCTCCGTTTGTATGTGTGAAAGCTGCGTCCATCTGCGTGTGCAGTGTGCTTTTCATGTCCTGAATCCCTGCACTGATGTTTTCTGTAAGCGCTTCAAGGATGGAGGACATGTAGGGTGCCACGGACTCGCTGCACACTTTCTCTGCTTCTTCATGTATACACGCTGGAACACACCCAAGACACAGACTGTGTTTGCTGAATGACTCAGATTGTAGCTACAGATATTACACTGTGTTTGCCCTATAAAAACATTCATTCACTGTCTATACCTGCATGCGTTAAAGCTCAACATACCTCGGACTTTTTGCTCCAGGAAACGATGAGAGGATATGATCTGGTCCAGGTTGGATCTGATGAGCGCCTGATTGGCTGACGCTGTCTGACGACATTCCTCCTTTAAAGCCTCAAGACTTGCAGTTAGCTGTTCCAGCACCAGTGTGTAGGTTGCCTGCACTGTCTAAACATATAACACCACAACATAACAACACTGAGTTATAAATTCTGCACTAAAAATGTCCAAAAAGATTTCAGCTGTCGTGGTGAACTGTTAAATCTATCTGAGGAAAATGTTTTTAGATTCATATTGAAGTTCAGAGAAACTGAAGTTCTAAGATTAAAATCAGAACTAGGAGGAGTTTTGAATTTTAGTCATTCTCAATAACTGCAGAAGTGGGTGGACATGCATTTACATATCAATACTGCCTTCTCTAATACCCACATGAACTGGCAATGTGAAGAACAGCAGACACAAGTTGTATTAAAGCCCGACCATTAATTTATCACATACACCTCCAGACCACCATTGCTATGATGTTTCATGTTTAAATGTCAGACAGTAGAAAAACAGAATCTAAAAAAAGATGCTCAAGCACCTCACACAGGAAACAATGTGTTTTCAACAGCATAAATCTGAGAGGTCAAATAATGGCAGATAAAATCGATAGTATCATTTATCATTCACACATATATCCTTGTGTAAGCCAACAGACCACATGACAGACAACACACTCTAATCTCTGTGTGAGCACAGAGCTGGAGAACACCAGGCCTCTCAGTCTGTATTGGTTTATAAGTTGAACTCACTGCCAACCACTGTCGTATCCTTTCCGCCTTCTTGCCCTTCACTCTGGACTGAAGCTGACTCTGTAACCATGGCAACACTTCCTCCATCACCTGAGAGGCCAGCACCTGCACAGGCAAACATGTGTTGAGCCAGTGGACATAGCACCAGAGACAGAAAGGGTGCATATGCTGACCTGCTCCTCGGTGCCCAGCAGCCTTTCCCAGGTTCCATAGGATCCTTTGTCCTGTTGGTACAGTTGCAGGGCTCGTATGTAGGCCTGACTCTCATAGGATGGATTACACCAGGGGTCTGCAGGAGAGTGGATTTGGTTATTTAGTAGAAATTATGGTCTGTCTATGGTCTGAAACTTTAAAATGCCATCCTGGCCAAGAGTTTGCTAAGCTCACTTAATTCTACTTGGATAAATTAAAACACACACACACACA
>OMLM01003114.1:44581-66950 GCA_900302695.1 Helostoma temminkii | reverse complement strand
TTGAAGATCGATTCTGGTTGCATTTCCTTATGAAAAGGCATCAGAGGAAGCACTTGGGTTCTACTTTCAGCTGCAGGAGGCTGGAGCTCTATTCTGAGTTGACCCAGTCCACATTGTTAGAGGTTCTCTACAACCTTTGTAATTTGAGCGGTCAGACCTGCGGCTGTACATAGGGTCCTGCAGAGGCATATGTTGGATAGCAGTGAGACCCGGCCTAAGACTCTCCCCATGACATTTTATATAAGTGTGCCAGTTTTCAGCTTTGGTGTTTGTCCCAGCAACAAACAGACAAAATGGTATATTCATATAGATAAAAGTACATTGTAACTTCTGTACACTTATCTTAGGTAAAACTGAATTCCATTTATGCTGTTTCAACGAATATTTATTTAATGTTCTGATGTCTGCCTGTAAGAAAACCATTAGCAGACACTGGCTTACAGGACTAGATTGAAATAGTTAATGAAATATATGTCATAGGAAAAAATTACTTTGTTGCTCTACTTGCAAATGAACTTACAAAGTTCTGGTCAAAATGAATGTCTTATGTATGTGACAGCCACACTTCCCACATTTTATGGAGATGACATATCACCTTCTTCTTTTGCTGCTGTTTATCCGTATTGTTAAGTTATTGTGCATACTTTAGCTGCAGCTGTAGTTAAAAAATGTGTTAGACCCATACTGTTTTAAAGGGGGAAGATGGATTATGCAAAAGGAAGGACTACAATCCATGTTTTCAGTGATATTTTAACATAACCACTGTACTTTGTATACTAGTTATTTCTTCTGTAAGCTGTTAAGAATAAGACATCGGTAAAAATGAGAGTTGACCTGTATTTACCAATGTGTGTCATTCATAACCACAAACATCCTGCAGGCGGTGCTCTCACCAAGAGAGCTGAACTACACAGAGTATTGTATTAATGACTACACAATACATATTTAAACTGAAGTCAACAAGCTGCAACATATTAGTGTCAGAGTCATAGCAGTATGTGTTTCTGATTATTAATGCCATTAGTACTCCACTCTCACAGATCAAACATGTACATCCAGTGGCATAAGAAGTACTTTTACTGAGGCTAAATGAAAGTAACAGTACCACAATGTAGCATACTCTGTTCAAGTCCTGCACTCACTGTACACTGTATTAGTACACAGCATATAAGTATCATCTCAAAAAAGCAGCCTACTTTTAACAAGACTATTTTGTGCAGAAAGACCCATTTCACATATGATTATGATATTATTGGCTTTTAATGATAATGATGCACAATCATGTTGCTACCACTGTGCTGCTGCTGCCTTTGGATGATGACACACATAGGATAAATCTAATACATAACAATAAAGTTATTTATTACTAAAACAGTATTTTGTATTGTTGAGCAGATTGAGAAAAGTAACAACTGCTTAAAAAGTAACCTTACTGAAGTACAGTACAGTAAGTACAGTCAGTGATGACGTCATGTGGAGGAGTTTTGTTTGCTAGCTAGAAGCAGAGTTACTCTGATAGAAGGCAGGCAGCAGGAGTTTGAGATACACTTTGTACTACTATGTTTTAACTATTAAATAGTAAGTAAAGTCAACATTTATTACACTATAATATCTGAATAATGATCAAGAAACCTCATCCTTCACGTGTCACACCTCTAAAGTTCATGTTGTTCCCGCCCTTCCCCTACTGCACGCGCGTGCCCAGTCCTGGTGCTGTGCCGGTTTGGACCGCGGTCTGCTCAGTCCAGTCTCCCTATCGGTACCATACAATTCACTGGTGACACGTCTCATGGTGCCGAATTGCTGAATTTAACGTGAAATCGTTCTTACTATCTTGTTTCAGTTGTCATATTTTTTTAATTACCGGTTTATGGAAAGTTGATCAGGCAAAACTCGGAGCAGCGTTCATTCACTTTTTTCTAGTGTTTGTTAGTGTTAGTGGACACATGATACTTACCTGAAGCAGTTTGGTGCTGTTCACTGTCTTCTGGTTCTTTAGAAAAATGTGGCGCAAGTCATCACTGCTGTTTTTCTTTTGTGCTGTAATTGGACTGAAGATGCTGCTGAGCGAAGCGGCTGAACTCGATAAACCGGGCAACGATGCTCCCTCCACGGCTCAAGAAGAAGAGGACGGTCTGCTAAGGGGAGCACGGCAGCTCCGGGCCACAGACGCTGCTCCTGCTGTGGGCGCGCTGGGGAAAGTTGAGCAAACCATCGCTGGGCCTCTGGAGGATGAGATGGACAACCAGGAGAACATCATCAGCCAGGTGAGGGCAGAGTTTGTCCCCAACCTCATTTATAAAAACTTAATTACAAGGCAAGCGTGTACAACTAAGTACCACACTCACAGGGAGTACTTCACATGCCATACTTTAACGATTCAAAGGAGACAATCCAACACACTAAGCCAGCAATTGCCACATTTTTTTAAAATTACAATGTAAACATATTTTTTCTCAGTTTAGAAAGAATTCATTTCATCCCCACTTGCATGTTATATCACATCACTGTAGTTAATAACATTTTCACCTACTTCAGCAAATGAAAATGCGTTTTGGACAAATATGACTTTTTAACTGTAAAGAACAATGTGTCATTTCCAGCATGACAATGAGAATAAGTAATTTTATTAGAGGATCTTTTGTTCTCGTTTTCAAGTGTTTATCTGCAAAATGTAAACACAAGCCCAGATGAACAGACTGCCTGTACACAGTAAATGACGTGGTAGTTCAGACTTAGAGCTGTGTGTGTGTGTGTGTGTGCGTGTGTGTGTGTGTTACCACACAGTGGTAACAGTTTGCATCCAGCAGGTGGTCGATTATGTAATATCTTTAAAACTGCCCAGCACAGCTGCAGCCAGCAAGTCATCACACAGACTGCCACTCCTTCTCTGCGTCATGTGTTTCTATCTAATATGGTGCAGACTAACATGCAGTATCATACTGTATTGTTTCCATAAAGTCGCCCTACATTTGAGTAACCTAACTTTGTCCTCCTTTCAGCTGCTGGGTGATTATGACAAAGTAAAGACTGTGTCCTCTGGGTCTGACTGCGTGTGCCGCTGTGTTGTACGACCAATCAAACGCTCTGACTGCAGTCATATGCAAAACAACAACCCGACTACACCGTCCTCTGATATGTACACCGTGGAGACGGTTACCAAGGGAACAGACTGCAAGAAGTGCGTGTGCATGGCTCCAGCTTCGGCCGTCAACCCCTGTGAAGGAGAGTACAGGTTTAAAAAGCTGCAGGAGGCCAGCAAGGATGATATTAAGGTAGAAATACACAACGCGGAGGCGTGGTAACTGCGGCTGTTTTTCTCTTGTGTATGAAGGAGATGATTCTTGCAGTAGTTTAGAGTGTCAGCAATCAACTTCTTTTATCTTTCTGTGTGATTTATCATCATCTGTCTGTTAAGCTGGCGACTATCATGGACCTGTTGGAGGGCTCTCTGTATGGAATGGACTTGTTAAAGCTTCACTCTGTCACCACCCAACTGCTGACCAGGATGGACAATATGGAAAAAGTAAGGATGGACACACATAAAAACACACACACACACACACACACACACACACACACACACACACACACAGTGTACCACACTGTCAAGGCTGTCATTTCCATTCGCTATGTGGGTGACATGACCTCCTCACTTTCAATCATGCAGTCTGATTTAGTTCCTAAACACAATCTGTTACAGTTACTGGCACGTTTGGGATAAAACCCACAGCTGAATACTGTACATGTGTTTCTGGGCACAAATTTTTTGAAATGTAAATCTAAAGCAAAATTGCAGCTTGAGGGGTCTGAGTTTATTACACCAAGTCTTCCGAAGCTCATAGAGCATTTGTTTGCAAACCTCAGAGGCAGTGGTTAAACTCCTGGTTTCTCCTGGCCATATGTTGAGGTGTCCTAGGACAAAACGTTGACACCCTGCAATAGCACATCAATTTCCCTGAGTGGAAGTTTGATATTATTATCGTACAAAAAGTGTTTCTCTGTTGAGTTACAACGAAACAAAATAGGGAAACAAAAAGAGGGAATTTTATACTAAAAATGCTGCAATGTTGGAAGACGGGCATTTGTTGTGACTAGTTGAAGGTTGAAGCCTGGTATTGTCTTTAATACGTTTCTTTGTGGATATTGGCTACCATCACTTACAGGGAAAATTGCTGGTGGACAGCAACATGAATTGGATTGGTGGCTAAATGTGACAAAAAATGAGACATCCTGATAAACAGGGAAAGAGAAAACACCAAGAGAGAGCAGCTGCACAGCCCCACTGTGGTTCTGTGTGACAGTGAACTCCACCTCTCTCCCCACACAGCTCTCTATGGTCAGTTTGGTTTGCTCCATCCACCCACCTACTGTTTGTATTCACATTTCTAACTTTGTTAAGAGTTACACAGTTAAGTAGCAGTGGACTGTTGCTGACTTGGTTTACATGAAGTCAAAGATCAAAGTTTACAAAATTACACATTGAGGAAATTACTGTTGGACAGATTCACATAAATGATTGTTTTGTACAAGGACACCTGGACTCAGGCAGGAACTGGGAAGTGGACCACTAACACTGCAGTTCATGGATGACTGCTTCAATATCTGATCTATAGCCAAACGATGTTGTATAACTTAAGTTTTTACTGGTTTCATCAAAAATTCTAATGATCTATTTACAGTAGAGTCTGTGTAGTTTACCCATACCTCTACCTATCCATTATCCTAACCACTTTTCTCAGGAAGTGTCGTAGGAAGCACATCCCAGCTGTCAGTTGGTAACAGGGAGGATATACCCTGGACAGGTCACCAGTCTATCACAGGGCTGACATATAGAGACAGACAACCATTCACATCTATGAATACAGCAAGCAGAAGATTAATGTCTACAATAAGACAATAAAAACAGCAGCAGCGAATGTATGTTACTTTAAAGGTAACTATACATTTAATGATTCTCCTGCCTGTGCACTTCAGGCCTTCACCCGTAATCTCACAGAGCGAACAAGAGCAAAAGAACATGTGAAGGAAAGAGCAAAAGAAAAGGAAAAAGAGAAGAAGGTCCAGCAGAAAAAGAAGAAAGCAAATGATTTGGGACAGAAAAGTGGAGCACCCGCCTACGCCAGCAAGCAGGTAACAACCAAACATGTGTGTCTAACAGATCAGAACCAAGGACTTCATTCATTGTTCTCTCAAGCAAAAAGCTCAACTGCTTGTACTGTTGCAGAACAATTATGAAAGTCAGCTGAAGAAGAACCAGCAACAAGATGGTCTGGAACAGCAACAGCAGCCAAACAGGAACAAGACAGGAAGTCAAAAGCCAATCAAAGAGAAGAACGGTGTGGTCATCAGGGGGGTGACCTTTTATAAGGCAGAGGAAGAAAGCTATAAAGAAGATGAGAGAGGGAGAGAAAAGAACAGTAAGTCTGACCAACACTGAAAATTAGTGTTACAGTTAATTGATGTTCGAAAGCCTCCCCCCTTGCCTCATTTTTCATCTTTTAGAGGTTCTCTAACTGTGGATACTTTACTAATCTCTGACTCACTTACCACAGCTTTCGCCGTCCAGAATCCAGGTCCTGAACCCACTGCTGGTGAAGAAAAAGACTACTACCTATCAAGGAGACTGAGCAGTCCCACAGCCCCACAACGACCAACACAACAAATCACAGCTACAACCAAACCAGCTGCTACTACCATGAAACTAAAAACTAATTTAACTCCAAAACCAACAACCAAAGTGACAACTACACCCCAGCATACCAGGACTACTTCTACTTCTACTGTACAGCCTACCACTTCTGTCACTCAGGGTACCACTATAGCTTCACATACCAATATCAATTTAGCTTCACCCATTGATGCCTCTCCCACAACTGCATCTCAGCAAGAACCCAAAAGCCGGCTCAGCTGGACGGAGAGCCCTGCTGACCAGCCAAAGACCACCAAAAAGCCTGGTACAGATGCAAACACAGTAGTTTAGTAGTTCATCACTGAGTGGATGTTTTTTAGGTTAATTGTTTTATTGGAATAAACAAAAAGTTGATTCACCTTTTCTATGTGTAATTGTAGCAGTGTGTAAGGACACAGTGGCCAGCATCTCTGAACCCGTCCAGCACAACGCTTATGGCCTGAGTGACGGAGCCTGGATGAGAGATGCACGTGGCCACGGCAAAGTGATCTACCTTACCAATGGTCACTATGGCACCAACCTCCTAGAGTTCCGAGACGTGGACACCTTCAAATCAGGTGCAGGAAATGTGTGTGCATGAATGTGTCACTGGTGATCTTGATTTATTGTGCACTCAAGAATTAAGATTAAATATTGAATAATGGAGATGTCAATTAAGTACCTTAATGTCTTAATATTAATCATATTGATTGGAGAAGGATTTTCAAATCGCTTGATGTAGAAATTGTTGAAGGGAGTAAACCCATGATCTGTTTCCAGTTAGGCCAGCCCAGTAAGACCAGTCCAGCAGTAACAGTTTAGTAACAGCTGGGAGATGTCACCTCCCACATGCCTATGGATTTTTTCAACTGAAACAAAGTCTCAGTTTTCAGATTAACAGTTCAATGACATTTCAGTCTGCCTGAGCAACTCGTGTTTTGATTATATGCTCTTTTCTACTCATCCATTTGGATCCTGTTGCTCTCAGTCATGTTTCAAGTTGATTTCAGATGAAGCAGTTAATGATTGTCTTGCACTAAAGAGTAATCCAGTTTAGTTGTAAACTGTGTGTGGACATTTTGTGGTTGAGGCAGGTGTACACATTAAGCACTCTTGATAATGTTGAATGAACTTTGTAGGAATTACAGCTGTTTTTATGTGGAGACCATTAATTTTAGTAGTTTATAAATATTTAGCTGTTGAGCAGATGTCCCATGGCCAAGTATGTCTTCCTCCTTTAGTTTATTAATTAGTAATCAGATAAAAAGTTTAGGGTTAATTTTAAGGGTTGTGTTGGCATTTCTGCTGTGTTGTTGTTAAGTGTGAAGTCCAAATGAACAAAATCCATTAGAGGTTAGTGAAGGATGATGGTATGCAGCTGTTTGGGCTAGACCCCTTATCTCCAGTGAAAGACAATCTTAATACTTCAGCACACCAAGACATTTTGGACAGTGCTATGCTTCCAGTCAAATATTAATGGAAAAATATTCAGAATTTAATAAGCAGTCATGGTTACACCTGTCTTAGAGGTCATGTAGTGTTTTGTGAGTCTTACCAGTTACATGTGTGTTTTCTGTTGTCTTCCTACTCAGGTCAGGCTAGTAATTCATACAAGCTGCCCTACAGTTTTACTGGAACAGGCCACGTCGTGTTTAACGGGGCTTTCTACTACAACCGTGCATTCAGCAGGGACATCATCAGATATGACCTGCGGCACAGATATGTATCTGCCTGGACCACGCTGCATGATGCTTTACTGGAGGAGCAAACGCACAGGACACAGAGTGAAGTAAGACCCGTGGTATACTTTATGTTAACATGGTAATCTGGGTATCAGTAGAAATCTAAACAGAACAATTTGTGGTTTTATGAGTGTTTACATACTATATAGTTATGTGTGAAAATAGGTGCCACATTATGCTTTTTGTGTTAAAACATTACTGATTGCAGGGTCTTAGTGGTAAATATATAAATATATATCTTTTTCAGTTCCAGCACATGCACCCCATGGTCTGACTGTCTAAAGCTTAGAGAAATACAAAAACACCTGAGAGCTACATCTCAGACTCTACAGGCCTCACTGAGCATGTTAAATGTTAAAGTCCATGACAGCACAGTTAGAAGAAGACTGAACAAGTACAGTTTGTTTGGAAGGGTTGCCAAGGAAAAAGCCTCTATTGTCTAAAAAGAACACGAAAGCATGACTGAATTTCACAAAACTGCATCTGAACAAACCACAAACTTTCTGGAAAAATATCCTATGGACAGATGAGACCAAAGTGGAGTTGTTTGGTCTTAATTTCCAGGGCCATGTTTGTTGAAAACCAAACACAGCATTTCAGCAAAATACCTTATACCCAGTGTTGAGCAATGGTGGTGGAGGGGTAATGGTTTGGGCTTGTTTTGCAGCCTCAGGACCTGGACACTTTTCAGTCATTGAGTCGACCATGAACTCCTCTCTATGCCAGAGTATTCTAGAGACAAGAGTCCAGCGGCTAAAGCTTGATTCATGCAATAGGACAAAGATCCAAGGTTTTGAAGTGGTCTCTCTTCTTTTTGCTTCACTTTCTATTTATTTTTCTTCCTTTGTGGAAGGCAGGACCTTAAGATTGCTGTGCATAATCAAATACAGTAGACAAAAACTTAAAGTTACTGCTGCTGAAGATGGGTCTACAAGCTATTAAGTCAATCACTACCTAGTACTACCCATTACTTTTTTCTTTCTGGCTTAAATATTGTTAAGTAGATGCTGGCATAGTGATAATAATTTTGTTGTTTGTCTGAGGTTGCGTTTTCCTAATACTAAGACCTGCTGCGATCTGATCATTTTTAGTATATATATAGTTTTTTCATAAAAAATCAGAACATTAAAAGAGAGGCACTGATTTTTACACATGACTGTAAGTACCTGCCTGTGTAGTATGCATTGTGTGTTGGAGATTGCAAGGACTGGTTTAGTGTGAATCACATGGATACTGTAAAATACAATAGATAAAAATAGTTATAAATGACAAATGGCATTGCAGTAAAAGATGCTCCATAAAAAATATATGTATTAGAGTTAGTAGTAGCACCCATAGTAGTAGCAGTAATAGCCATAGTTATACCAGTGGTAGTAGAAGTACTAGTAATACTTGTACTGGGACCAATCATCAGTGTGTGGATGAACATGATTCCAGGTGGAGTTTGCTGTTGACGAGTCCGGCCTGTGGTTACTCTACCCTGCCCTGGACACGGAGGGCTTTCACCAGGAAGTCATCCTGCTCAGTCACCTCCAACCCCACGACCTTCAACCAGTACGCAGTTTTCGCACAGGTCTTCGTCGTGGTCACTACGGAAACAGCTTCCTGGTGTGCGGGGTGCTTTACGCCGTGGACAGTATGGAGCGCCACTACGCCAACGTGACGTACGCTTTTGACACTCACACGCTAACACACACTGTGCCGAGCCTGGCGTTCACAAACGTGCACGCTCACACCTCCCAGCTGACTTACTGCCCCTTGGACAAGAAACTGTACGCCTGGGACAATGGACATCAGATGATTTATGATGTCATCTTTGCTTATTAGTATAACGAAAGGACACAGAACAATTGATGGTTGGACAGATAATGAGTAATTTAGCATATGCAGAGAGAGGTCAGCACCAGTGACATCCTGCAGTTTTCTTTTTTGTTTCTGCTGCACTGTAGAATCCAGCAGTGAAGGAGAGCAGTGCTGCCTGGAAAAGACACGCTAGATATCAGTAAAGAAAGAATTTTGATCAGCTGTATTTTAGCAGATAACACAAAAATATGCCTGTATCAGCCCAATGCTGTGTATAACTGGAAAAGCCTCCAGTAAAAACAAAGGTGAGGATTGAAAAAACTGAACAGATATTTGATCAATATGTTCAGTTGATCTGAAATTGTTTCCAATCGATCTCAGTTTGATCTGATGAAAAGATGCTGTTAGGGGACGTGTAGGATCCACTGTTTTGGGTCCTAATAGTTTAATGGTGCTACGTCTTGTGTCTAGTATAATATGTATATTAGACATGTACAGAGAGCAAGAACTGATGTGATGTCTGAACACACTTTATGTGTTGCACCTATCTTCATTATAATACCTGTATTTGCAATTAAGCTGCAGCCACTTATATGTCGTATATGATCAAACTGTACAGTGTACTGTATCTTTTTATAATTTTATAATGTGTATCTGCTTAACGTGTCTATATACTTTCCTACCAGTAGTACAGGCGGGAATGTAACCTCTAACCTTATTAGTTCTTTATCTTCCACTGACTCCCACTCTTGCTTTGGAAACAATGTCAAGACAAGGCTCATTTCAGCTGCTTTACTACATGATTATATGTGTTTCTTTGTTGTTGTTGTTACTTTGTTAATTTATAATAAAATAATTCAAAATGTGATCTCTTTCCAGTCTTTCTGCTTTTTCTTTCTCCACTGCCCCTCTGGTGCCTGCCCTGTCTGCTGTGGACATTCCTGGGGTTGATTTAGTTTTCCTGGAAGCAGCTGAACTACTGGAAGGATCCTAGGGTGGAAAATCTGCCCTAGCTAAATGCTGGTGAACGCTCAGGACACAGACCAGACCTTCTACATATTAAAGAGTCTCACATACAGTAGATTCAGATGTGATGGACTGGATTTTGATAAGACTGCATCACAAAGAGCTGTTGTAGTTTGGTTTGGTTCAGTTCAACACAGTTCTCTTTAGACTGTCTTAATCCTAATAAATCTAAGACAGAATGCAAATACAATTAAATAACATATTTTGAGGCAGGAAAGCACACATGGAGTTATTATCTCTGCTTTATGAACTAGTCCTTCCTCTGCATGGTTGCTGAGGGACTCTCTGCTCAAACATACAAGACACATGCAAAAAAACTTCAGTGCATCAGTGTAAGTGACCACCAAGGATGCAGAAGAAAGATGCCCATTCACATCAACTGGGCGCTCAGAAAGACTCAACAAGCAGTGTGAATGCATGTGTGTGTTCTCCACTGGCAGTCCCTTAAACACTTCATCTAAATGTCAGAGACCACACATACTCCAGAAAACACACACGCTAAGGATGCTGTCCAAGTTCACAGAGCAGAACGTCGGGTTTTAAGCGCGCGCACACACACAGAGGCATAATGTTTGGTTTAAAGATAGCAGGGATAGCAGTGTAGTGCATCTGCATACAGTTTTAGACAGCCACAGAGCTAAAATCTGCACAAAGGAAGAAAAATAAATAGAGAGAGAAGGAAAAAGGAGGGAGGTTGTCACAGGGTCATAAGTACTTTCATGCAGGGGCAGAAGAAAGGGAAACAAAGTGACAGAAAAGCATCTAAAGAAGTTGGTGATAAGGAGAAAAGAAAAATCTCCACCACCCAAACACGTTCATGAACTTCAACGTGTGTGAAAAACAGATTATATCAGTTGCCTCATTTACAA
This sequence comes from Helostoma temminkii, assembly GCA_900302695.1. Lineage (NCBI taxonomy): Eukaryota > Metazoa > Chordata > Actinopteri > Anabantiformes > Helostomatidae > Helostoma > Helostoma temminkii. The sequence goes on along the minus strand of OMLM01003114.1, from coordinate 55,839 downwards.
TCTGCAGGATTACTGATGTATGTGCACTATACTGGTGTATCCTCTCAGCTGGCATCGTTTTATACCCCTTTTATCAACAATAAAATATGTTAGTTGATCTTTTAGTATGGCCCAACAGATTTTATGGTGCCCGTGTTTAAAACATTTAAAATGGGTTATGCATAATATACTGTGTGGTTTCATATTTTAAAGGTTCAATGCGTTACTAAAACAGCAGGACAGTAGTTTTTGGAAAACAGGAAGAAACTGTGGACCAAAACTGCTTATTTCCTAAAGCTTTAAGTAGTAGATGGGACATGGTGATGTAGTGGTTAGCACTGTTGCCTCACAGCTAGCTGGGTTTGAATCCACAGGTCAGCCAGGTGCCTTTCTGTGTCTGTGTGGGTTTCCTCCAGGCACTTTGGCTCCACACAGTCCAAAGACATGTAGTTAGATAAACTGGTGACTCAAATTTGCCCATAAGTGTGAGTGGTTGTCTGTCTCTATGTGTCAAGGTGTACCCTGACAATCTGAAGCTGATAGATAAATAAAGTTAGTATGTTCCAGGATTTTACTTCTACTGCTTTTCCACTGAAACTCACATCATCACTCCACCTTAATAAATTGCTGCAACAAATTGATGCAGAAGATTTCCTGTACTGTTTGTGATGTTGACATTTTTACACATGGATTTATTATTATCATTTTTTTCTATTGTGTAAAATTTCCAGGGAAGAATTAGAAGGTTGCATAAATGAAAAAGAAGGTATCTGTTTTAGCCCTGATCCAATGCTTCAATAGCAGGAGACAGGAAATACTAGAAAGCAGAGGAATGTATTGTGAGAACAGAGAAAGCAGAGGTGAAGGAAAGAGGAAAGTGGTGGAAAATAATGAGAGGTGGGAGGAAATAGAGAAGAAAAGATGAGAGATGAGAGAAGGACCCAGAGTTAATGAGTCTCCCAGATGTTAGAATTCAGCATCTGGTTTGTTACTCAGTTATCACGCTGCAGTGACAGAAAAAGAAATGAAGTATTGATAGATAAACTTGTAGTGGATTATGTGAAATAGAGACAAAAAACAATAAACAAACAACAAATACAAAGCAAAAAAAAGGAAGAAAGAAATGAAAAACTCCAGCGGCTCATAGTTTACAGTACAGGGATGATAAACCACACACAGACAACGGAAAATGGTTTTGTTTGCCATGTCTGTGTGCACCCAGACGCTGAGAGTGCCACAAGAAACAGAAAGACATAAATAGCTCTTTCTGGAAAGTTGAAAAGCAGTTCTTGCATGAATCTGAATCTGAATATTGCACTTCTGACACACACCCACACCACACTTTACTGCCCAAAACCTCTTGCATTCTTTGGAAGAATGGCTGAGACCACAGCTAGTGAAAATCACCTTGCCTGTAAGTCCAATCAGGGCTGCAGATCTCTCTGAGAGCTTTTTAAGTCAAATCCTGCCCAGTTCTCTCATGAGTTCAGACACAGAAACCACAGAGTCACAGGGTCGAGGCTTTGACTCACATCTTCCATCATGTCACTCTCTTGCACTGCTGCCATTGGCTCTGTAATGGATCAGATTACCAGTGTAGGTTTTTGTCAGAGGTAGCAAAAGTACACAAACTGTCTACTCAAGTTCAATTCAATACTTGCCTGAAAAACAGGGACCATTCTACAGGGGTAAGAGAGGGCAGCTCCCCTCTCTACTGTAGTGTTTGACCCTTAGCCGGGTTTCATACTGGACTTTACTGTCTATTGCTGAAATTACCACCCTCAATGAATTACTGGAGTTGAAGTGCTCAGTATACTGTACACTCTACTAAGTACAGACTTATTGATTACTTACTGATTGTATTACTGATAAAAACAGTATTTTAAATACTTTTTAAACTACTTGATGCTGTTGACGACAGGAATGTACCAGTCTAGTCCAAATGTGTTCCACATGTGCCTCGCAATTAAGGCTTCTGCTGAATTTAAAATGTTCAAGTCAACAAAATCTCTACAAAAAAGTCAAACAAGTCTCTACAAAAAAATTGAAAAATCACTAACATTCAATTTAACAACAACAAAGAGCTCTTGGTTAGGAAACAAACTATGGAATGAATTCTGTGCAAGAAAAGAAAAACTTGCTACTCTGAAAAGGTTCTTCTTTAAGAGACTGGCTCACATATTTACATGACAATGATTAAGTCTCATTAACCACATTACATAGAGGCAACTATGACACAGTTTTCAAGTGGCGCAAAGCATCAGACACAAAAAACTCGTAGTTAAATGCAGCTTAAAAAGTAAAAAAAAAAGAAGGAAATAATTATTTTTAATGGCCAGAGGCTCCGCCTGTCCATATGTGAGCCAGTCTCCTAATATTTAAGTTTCTACACAACTAAACTGGAATCACAAATAGATTTGTGTGGGGAACATAATTAATATGAAAAGTTGCATATGTGTTGATACTTAACACATCAATAAAATATACACAGGCAACACAATAATCTGTTTCTAACTCTAATCAAAGTGCTTTTCTAGCCTAAACCCAGCCTCACACTGGGTCTCTGGACTCCATCTTGGGTCTCCAGTTCACCAGTCCTGCAGATTCCCACCTCCTCGCTGTTAGTTAATAGGTTTGTTGTATAGGAATGTCAATTTCTACATTTTTTGCATATTTGTCACACTTAAATGATTCATTTAATATTACACAAAGATAAATACAAATAGTAAATATATATACTGGCTTTTCATTTCATGGCCCTATGAGAAAAAGTACTCATAGTGAGAGTCATTATCCACAAATGAAGAAAACTTGGAATAGTGGTGAACCCAGGAATGGCCATGCTACCAAAATCACTCCATAAGAACAACATCAGCTCATCCAGGAAGTCACAAAAGAACCTAGAACAACATCTAAAGAACTGCAGGCCTCACTGCCTCAGTTAAGAGTTTGCTGACCAAAACGCTGATAACCAGAATGTCCAAGGTTTGCAAGACTGTATTTGATGCAAATGAAGGATACAATTATAATTTCAATTGCATTTCTTTACTTATTATTAATAATAATAATAATAATTGTTATTATTATTAGACTCATTTTAGGGTTTTTTTCATGGGAACATGGGACACTACTAGTGCTATGTAAACTGTGTTGGTTAAAAGATAAAATGCCACTAAGCTCTGGAAGTACTCCTACTCACAGTGTCGTACTGAAAAAGAACTCATATGCTTGAAAACATAATTCATATTTACAACTACCAATAAAATATGAAGCCTAAACATTATTTTGAAAGGCTTTGATAGTTTTAACAAAATCTGCAAACTGAAAAATCATATATCACTGTTAGTGAATAGTAATAAAAACAACAGTGTGGTTTTTCACTCAGACTATAACTCAGCATGGTCTTTTAAAAGAAAAATTCAGACACTGTGACAACAACAAAAAAAAAAGAAAAAAGAAATCACTGATCATTTTCTGTGTTTCCAGGAACATCTGGCATCTGCATCACTGTACTTACTTTTAGTACTGCAGTAAGTCAGTGTCAGCTTTATTAGCCGACTCACCACTTCAGATGTTCAGAAGAATTAAACAGAGAGCAGTGACTGTTTGCTTCACCAACACGAGTCTGTAACAGCAAGCAGAAGTATTTATTAAATAAGCTATTATAAAATTGTATTATCAGTATCAAGTTTTTTCTTGGTCTCAGGCAGAGCAGTTGATAGAACACTGGGCAGGATGGGATATCAGATTTATATTTTTATAATTTTCTCAACAAATCCAATGAAGTGACCCCAGATTGCTGTTAATGGAATAAATTTTTCTTCTTCATTTTTTATTATTCACTAAATTTAGGAAGATTAATTTCCCTTAAATGTCGTCCCCTCAGTGGTTATGAGGGGTTATATTACCTATAGAAAATCTGTATACACACACACACACAGAGCATTGTGAAAGCTGAAAGAGATGTCCCCCAGTGATAGGTTCCAGTACTTATGAGAGCATGGAAAACTCTGACTGCCCCCACCCCAATCCTGTTGCTTCCTTTGAGTGGTTTCACACATTTTCACTTGTTATTTAAACCATTTCCCACCTCTTTTACATAATGCATTGCTTTTGCTTTTGCTTTTACATAACCATAACAGTGGAAACGTGCTCTGTGCTCAGGATGAGTCCACGTTTCAGCTTGTTATCAGGAAAAACAGATGTTGGCAGTAACCTCACGTATGTTGCATCTGTGTTTCAGCATATGTTCAGTAGCTACTGATGCTTTTATAGCCCCTTTATCAAGTCTCACCATCTGGTTTCCTGCTTGAAACAGTTCCTCACCTTGTGGAACCATAAGACACCATCCATCTGACATCATAGATTTGGAAATCCATAACCGACCATCCTTTTGCCCCCCAACACCCACTACGTACACCCTCCTGCCCCCTGCTCAGAGCAGGCGAGCTCCGCTCACGGCTAGTGCTACTGGGAGTGTTCGTGCAGAGGTTGCTATGTCTCACAGGTAGTGTTTAATCACCTGTGTACTTTTCACAAAGACCGGCATTAAATGACTTCAGTACAATGTTTGTATCAGTTTACGGCGCTTCACAGACAACTGTTTTACGATCCACCCCCAGTGTGGAGGAGGATTTCCAGCTAGGTTGCTGGGGCATAGATTGTCCCACCAGAAGACTGGCCAATCAGAACAGTATGCCAGACACATGGCTTCAAATAAGGCTTTTTAGCTCAAGGCCAGAGGAGCTATTGCATGAAGAAGAAGAAGAAGAACTAGTATTTGTACTTTATTAACTGAAAATCACAGAAATTCTTTGAGTGGTGCCAATGATTAAGATATAAAGCCTAAATTAAGCAGAGTATGGTGGTTTTTATTAAGATACAATAGAGCACCAACTGTTTAATGTATTTAGTATTAACATTAGTATTTAACATTTTGTGACATTGCCCAGGAGCCTACTCGGTTTTGTTGCATACTTAATGTCTTATCTGTACCTGCATGTCTGCATCATACAGTGGTTTCCTCACAATATACGTCTTTGTTCAGAATTGTTTGGTTCTGCTGCACAGACACTCAGTGTATTGCCTCCTTTCCTCTCCTCCTAGGGCAGTGAACTCATTTCTGTTTTGTGCCAAGTGCAGGCACAAAGGGCCATAGTGGTTTCCCAGACCACCACCTGCTGGACTCCATACACTGTGGTGGAGGGAAGGGAGAAGCTGACTGAATCCAGCGGCTGACAGAACTCTTTTCAGGCTTTTAAGCAGAGCAGCGATCCAAGATGGCTGTTAATTCTTCTTTTATGTATTCTGACATTCTTTATAAAGGTGCCACAGCTTCTTGTCTATTGTCCTTTGCCATGTTTATCTGTTGATGCTGCTTGAACCCCAGTACTTCCTACATTCACGTTACATGTTGTGGATGTTCTTGGAGCTGATCTGCCATCTTGTGGTACCCATATGTCATGTCAAGGCAGACTTCAAAGACTACATTGGAAAATGCCAATTTATGTATCGCTTTGCTTTTGGAAACATTTACATACACTTTGCATGACATTGAAGATTCCTCGTTTGGTGCCCACAGATGGTTCACTAAACATTAAAGTCAAGTTTAGGACATGAATTATAAAATGCCTCACTGTGGGCTTATATGTGTGATCTATTACTTTTAAGTCATCAGAAAACTGATGTGAGTTGTTGTTCGTAAAAACAACAGTACTCAAATACTTATAAGTAAAAGTACCATTATAACAATTTTCAAATCGCTCTTAAAGCATGAAATTTATTTTAGTAGAGTTCTTTATGTTCTATTAGTTTTCTGTTGATGCTCCCATAACGTAAGACTCGCAGAATATTTGCATAACTCTAATACCGCGGTAGAATTATACAGTCTGAGCTGTATTGTTGGGCATATTGGGTATGATGACATAAGTTTAGAAAAACAGGATGATGGCGTTGTGGTTAACCCTGTTGCCTCACACAGCCTTTCTGTGTGCAGTTTGCATGTTCTCTCTGCGTCTGTGTGGGTTTTTGCGGGTACTCTGACTTCCTCCCACAGTCCAAAGACATGCAGTTAGGGTTAGGTTAACTGGTGACTGAAGCTGAAGTACATGTGGATGTTTGTCAGTCTCTATATGTCCTATGACAGACTGGTAGCCTGCCTGAACAATGACAACTGGAATACAGTCAGGATGATGGATGTTGGGCAGAACAGTTTGTGTAAAATTAGGGGTTGGGCCCAACTCAAACATCTAAAAAGAAACTTGAACGATAATATATGCAAAATGTTTGCGGTCACCATCTTCAGCATGAGACTCAAAATCAGCCCACTCTTTTCCATACAGTCGTCCTCTGCTTCTCCCTGTTCCACCTCACTCTGCAGAAACCATTGGTCTTTTCTGATAAGTTATGATAAGAGTGAGCCTCATTAAAAAACCATTAAGGAATACCTCTGCACTGCCGTCACTGCCGTTGTTTGTCTCCGTTTTAAATGATGCATTACTGTAATGTGACTTCAAGTGTATTAGAGGCTAATAAGTGTTGTGTGGAGTGTGACATTAGCTGATGTATAGTATTTACATTAATATGACTAAGTGGGTTTCTAATTAAAAAGTTTCAAGACTTTCAAGCCATAACGGACCTGTAGCAGATTCAGTTCAGTTTATCTGGGCTGCAGTTGCAGAAAGTATTACATCATTTGATTTACAACCCAGCCTGTTTTTACAACGTGCACATCCAGACCCCGGGGCAGATAAATCTGTCAAACTTTGCAACGTGATTTCAGTGTTGGAGCCATCAGTTCTCTCTCTCCTGGATCTGAATCAAACATTAGTATCACGCTGAAGGAGCCAATGTGAATCAAAAATACACTTCACTTGTTTCCTCAACAACAAGAACAAACCAGCGCAGATTTGTTTTGACATTTAAATATTTTATTTACAATATGTTAACAATGCTAAACAGTTGTGTTGTTAGTTAAAGAAATCACTGGCATCTGAAAACTTCCTGTTATAATAATAAGCCTCTTGTGAATGTGATATATTCATTTGTTGTGAATTGTAATATATAACACCAGTTTGATCTCTTGAACTACTTTTCTGTCTGTCAGCAGAAACTGTGTGTGTGTGTGTGTGTGTGTGTGTGTGTGTGTGTGTGTGTGTGTGTGTGTGTGTGTGTCATTTCTGTATGTTCAGTTGTCGGATTTCATCCACCCTGTTGCGGTGCAGCTGGAAGGCGGGAGTGACCCAGCGACCACAGGAACACTGATCCCCACACCAGCTGAATGAGCCCAGCTTTGAGCTACACTTAGGACACAGCAGCTATGTGCGCGCGCGCGCACACACACACACACACACACACACACAAACACACACACACACACAAAGAGGAAAAGACAGGAGAGAAATAACACATAGTAAGCAGAATTTCAAGATCAGCAGACCTACAAGGTGATGGTGAATATGATCGTAGTTAACATTCATGGTTGTGTTGAACTGAGCCAAATGTTTCCACCTAGTGGTTGCTGCAATGTCAAACTGTTCACTTCTTTTGAATTTGGCCCATTGAGCTTGCCGTAGCTGGTCACCGTGCCTGTCATGCTAGCAGAGTGAGCTACCTGAGCTAATTCCAGAGCATACAGCTTGTTTCCACAGAGCACAGGAGACATATTATTTCAGCTACTTAACATGCTATATTAGCTGTATTTTCTGTAAGTAAATACGATCAGATTAAAGTAGCTCTGTGCTACTAATGACATGACAATGCTAGCAGGTTGTTATTGTCTGTCATTGAAGCAGAGTGCTTTCACTCCTACAGGCTTCAGTTTAAGGGCCTTTTCACACCCAGTGTTTCCAGTTGTCCCAGTCACTTGATGAGTTATTAAACTTGTAGCATTTTTCACTTGGTTTTGTTTCACAAAAAGAAAAATCAAAGCGTCGGAGCAAAAACATAAATCCAGGAACAATGGTGATTGTTTATTACATCACTTGAACAGTCATCCAATCAAATGTCTGTGAGGCTGTGCCCCCCAACATGAATCCATGTTTATCCAGTGAAAGAAATTAAAGTACACACACATAAACCAGTGCCATCAAATCATGTGATTCGTAGCTTTTAGTTCTGTTTGGTTCAGTACGCGTTCTCACCAGGAGGACTGCACCAGAGCTCACTAGATGATTCTGATCAAGACTGCATCTCTTTGGAGGTCTAGGTGCCGCTCCTCTGGTGCAGACTGATTTCTGTGGAAAGGACGGAGGGAACACCAAGAGGGAAAACGAACTAGAACTAGTTTGATTTAAACAGACCGAGCCCGTGGGTATGAAAGTTCTAAATCAAACTAATTTGTTTTTCCTCTTGGTCCCATTTTTTTCTTGTGGCATGAATCACACTTAGGTACAGGCCAAAACAACCACACCTGGAGGATGAACCACACATGTAGGTTAAACTACATCATCTGTCCCGTGTCAAAGAAACAGCAGCAACAACAGAACTTTTATTGTTAAGAAGTTGACAGGATGTTCTAGTGTCACTTGAAGTGAAGCTTTGAATTTAGTCTGTGTGAAAAGAAACTGAACCAAAGGAAAAATGCTACAAACTCATTAAGGGATTTGGATGAGAGTAACTGCACTAAGGTGTGAAAACATAACCATCAGTTTCAATTTTCTGCTGGCACCTCTGGGTTTAGGTTTACAGATTAAGGTTTGAGCAAATCTCATAATGAAATGAAGTCAATGGATGTCCTGAAGTGATTGAAACATGACTGTCTGAATGTGTGTGTGTATTACCTGTCCATCCATCACGCCAAGTAAAGCTTGTTCCATCCACTGTACTGGCTCAATGAAGTAAGATGTGCACTGGACGTCTCCTAGACAACATAGTTATAGAACTCATTTTCAGGACGAATACATGCGTACAGTCTCTAAAACAATCAGAGCAGACAATGTTTCTAGTATTACTACAATAGACAACATAACTGTTTACTCGATATATATAATTGAATGGCTGCTAATTTTCACAATTCATCACTATGATAAATATCTAAAGTTCACAATTTTGGTGTGACCTCCTCAGTGAAGTAGTTTTTAAACTTTATTAACACTTTCTTTAAATTACAAATCAATAAACAAATTAATAAAAAGCAACTAGTTCACAATGCAGCGTCCAGATCATACTGTAGCCATTTTAAAATCTTTGCAGTGGTTTCCAGTTACATTTAACAGTTTGTGATATTATTAATAGTATTAGTTTATTGCTTGAATTATTATCAAGTTCTTACCAGTTAGGTTACTAGACTTCTTGTGACCAAAGGCTAAAGCTCCTTCTCCCACTGGGTGACTGAGGATACTGGAGCCACGGAAAAGAGTTCGTCTGCAGAGAAGAATGTGGATGATAAGAACGGAGCATATATTTCCCAAAATGTTGAATTACTTATTTAGACATATTAATAACAAAAAGATTAATAACATGAAATAAGGAAAAGAGGTTTATCCTTGTTGTTGGCATCAAGTCTCAGAACTTCCTACTTTTAATGTTTTAAGATTGTATGTTATTTCCATGTGACATGAAGTTGCCGTCATTATATTGTACAACTCTCCTTTGGAGCCATTGTAGAAATTTCACCTGCATTTCCTGCAGCGATATGACACTTCAGAGGAGCTGGAGTGAACCGGGTCAACAGCAAACAGCTCCCTGGGAACCTGCTGCAACTCTGTAAACCACGTAAGAAAAGAGCGTGTGTTGGCTACTGTTCTTGCCCATATTTTTCCCAACTAATTATTCTGCTTGTGTGTGTGTGTGTGTGTGTGTGTGCTCACCAGGGTATTTCTCAGTAATCTTGGTCAGTCTGTATTGTTTGTACAGAGGACTGGAAGTGTCCACTTTACATTCCATGGTCTCATACAGGCACAGCTGCTCCTCAAAACCTTTGTTGACCCTGAAACAAATCACCAGCTACCAGTCATCTGACCTCCGTTAGAGAATGATACGCATTCCCAGTGTCCCCACCGTAACACACAAACACACATGTACTTACTGTACATCTGGTTTGACACTCTTCAGTCTGTGGTAAGCCTCATTAAAGCCCAGCTGATATTTCTTCATTAGATAAGCTGTCACAATTGTGGCACTGCGACTCCGACCAGCCTGGCTGACAAACAGACACAGACACACACACACACACAGACACACACACACACACACAGCAATGTTTTATATTAGATGAGCATTTGACTGAGTGTTAATCATGTTTAACAGGTGTGTTCAGCCAATCAGAAGCTGAAAGTGCTGGGATGGCTGGAAACTAAGCCGGACAGTGGCTCTTGAAGAACAGGACTGACTACACCTGCCAACCCTCCCTATATTAAAATATCTCCCTCATTCTAGCTTCAGATAGTATTTAGTTGTGGCTCATGTTACACATGCTGTAGTTTCTCTCTTCTTTTGATGAAATGTTATAACATTCTAACAGCTTTTTACAAATGATGAGAAAAGTCAGTGAAAATATATCAAGGGACACGATGAACCAATAAACTACCCGGAAAGTGTCAAGGCCTCCCGCTGACCTGGCTCTTACCAGTGAACAAGTGCAGCTTGGCCTCCATCCACAGCCTCCTGAATGAACAGGAAGCAGTCGTCCATATGACTCAGAAGATCAGAGGTCACCTCATCCAAAACATTAATCCACTTATTGCGAAGACTGCCATCAGCGGGAAGGAGAGGGGCGGGGTCGACCGAGTCCACAGACAGGATATGTGTGATGGCTGCGCTGGTCAGTGCCTGCCTGTCGTTGAGGTTGGCAGCAGTGCCGATGAACAGACCAGGATCCACCAGGAGCATGGCTGCAGAGAGGCACAGAGAGGCACAGAGATAGGCAACAGCGTCTGACGACATAAGCAAAACATTTATTTAAAGAAATTCAAATGATTTGATCTGAAGAATAACATGAACCTAAGAACCTCCCACCCACATTACATGGTCTGTTGTGTATTACATTAATGTCTGCTTTTGTTTCACTGTATGATTTCATATTATATTTGTTAGCTGCACTTAGTAAGAGTTTAAAAATGAAAAAAAGAGACTGATTGAGAAAACATAACATTGAGCATCAACACATGGCAATTTGTAAACACAGACAATACAAACACAATTAATGTATTTAATTAAATTGCATTTCATAAAGATGCTGCATTTAATGTGCTTTGATTGTCTCTTCTTTATAAAGTATTTTTCCTTCGCTAATAGCTTTCATTCACTTTTCATTCTCAGTATTGGAGCTATACGCTTCA
>OMLM01003114.1:24327-34468 GCA_900302695.1 Helostoma temminkii | reverse complement strand
CCACCCACCCAACTCCATCAGATTTTGGCTGCGCTGTCCCTGAAGAGGATGAAGTACTGGCACTGTACAGTTTTCTGCTTCAGCAAATACTTACTGAACATATCAACTACAAGCAAGTACAACCCTCCACTCTTCTAAACCCATCCTTAACAAAAGCCATTTAATTTGGTTGTGTATTAGGCACAATTCTCCTTGTGAGAGTGAAAAATTTGTAAACGCTCAGTATCACATTGTTCGTATGCTCATAATCCCTGAATCTTATTTCTACAACTGTAATACATGATTTATACATGATTATACTCAATTGGTTTCAATGCCACACCTTTTACAACAATAATTTAAGCTCAGACACATCAGGCTCTTATCAAAATCTTTTATTATGTCACAATATGAAAGCAGGCTAAGGTGGAAATGTCACCTTCTTCAGTATAGCTGCTACTCATTCAACTTTATTACTAAAATAAATGTATTAACACAACAAAATGAAGAAACTAACAAAATTACCTACACAAACATTCATTACTAACAAAAACAAATGAAATTGCTCTTGTGAATACATGTGAAATAGAAACAAATTACAAAACATCTTAAAAACTAACTGCATTTCATAATCTATGTGACGGGAGTCGAAGACAGCATCACCCACACACGTCTCTCTCCTGTACATCAGTCTGATGTGACATCACTGTGGGGCGCCCCCTCTGCTCATGGCTCCTCCCCTTCCTCCTCGAGAGAAAGCTCCTGGAAAAAAAATTATTTAGTAGAAAGGAGTTTAGAATAATGGCTTAGATTATGATCATGATTTTTCTTATAATGTCTGTAATGCTGCTCTGCTTAATGCACTTCAATAAACAATTTCATCATACGCTCTGAGTGACTGTGTGATTATCATGGGGAGGATCCACATGGACAGTTTTACTTTACCTCTGCGGCTCAGTAACGTCCTGGCCTCCCCTCTTCCTTTAGCTCCTCTGCCAGACAAGCTGCTGATCAGAGGCTGACTGGTCACTGTGCGCCTCTGAGGAACGCTGCTGGTGTCTAGAAACAGAGACACAGATTGGACAGGATGTCAAACTTTAATTTTCTAGTCCTACTAAAAGGTCAGTTGTCTAGATAGGCATCAATCATTGCTTAACAGGTTGAAGTGTCTTAGTGTTTTAGTTAGTTAACAGAACAATCGGCTTTAGCGTGATTTCATTTGTTGCCCTTTGGTTTTACAGCCTCGAGAAAAATTAAATGACTATTACCTGGGTTTCTGTATAATTTTGTCATGAAATCTGATCTGATCTTCACCAAAGCCACCAACATCAACAAAAACCAAACATTCCGTAGTGAACAGAATCATTTACCGGGGTCTTGGCTGGTGGATGGCAGCGATGCATCGTCACTATGCTGTCCTGCTGACTCTGTGTCTGCCTGGCTCTCCATAGAAGACTCAGTACCAGCTCTGAAGACAAGACAAGGTCACATGAGGGTCCTTCATAAAATTGTAATTCTGAACAGTCTAATTCAACACAGTGTTTCCTGTGATCCTGGATACTTTCTGAAGCCACTAAAGCCCTGCTGATAAAGACAGCTTACTGGTAATATGTCCCTCACCCTTCTCGTTCCTGCTCCATGAAGACCTCATCTCCATCGTCTGCTGCTGCTGCGATTCCAGTGGAGGCAGTTACCATGGGAACAGACTGGGAGGCCATGTTGTCACCACCGTCTGCGGGCACAGACTCTGTGAACACTGTCACTGACAAAGACCAAAAGTCAGAGAACATGTGCAGCATTTATAATCCAAAGAGTAGTGATTGAGTCATACCTGGTGCAGCCACTTGTAAAGGTGTGGTGGGGACACTCCTTCCTCCTCCGTCTTCATCGTGAGCAGCCAGGAACAGTGGAGACTCGTACATCCCCAGACCTACAACACACAATTAAGTGTCATAAACAAAACTGCTACTGTTACTGTAGCCCAGGGTTTACTGTGTATGTGTGGGGTACCTCCTTGAGATGCCAGCTGTCCCAGGTCAGAGTGTGAGGCTGATGTCTGAGCCAGCAGGTCTTCTGGAGGCCCAAACCTGAATCTGGTGGACAGACCTGCTACCTGAGGAGAACTAAGGTGATGAAAGACAAACACAGGAGGTAACATGAGGCGTGGCGAAGCATCCATCCAACATTAATATCAACACCATACAAAGCCATGTTTGCCTTGTTCAAGCTGGAAAACTCTATTTTCAGAAAAGTTAAAAGGTTTTCTGACAAAAGTTTAAAGAAAAGATTTTCATCAACTTAATTTGCAAATTGGGATTTAAAATTTTCAAAACTACTGACTGCTTAATGTGTGTGACCTTGCCCTCAGGCTGAGACCGTCATGTCGAATGTGATAAATATAGCTAAGTTTGGACTACTTATTTTGGAGTACAGTTGTCACACATTACAGTCTGCACTAAAAGACAGTGGACACGATCATTGGGTTCTTTGTGTCAAAAATGAAAAAGACCATCAAGTGTTTTGACTGAAAGGTACAACAGGCAGCATCTGTGATGGTATGAGGTTGCATCAATGCTTAAAGCATGGGTGACTTCGCTACTATAAGGGTACCATAAACACAGAGGTGTATATTGAGATTGATGAAGAGTATCAGTCAACAGCGACACTGGACTGTAGATCACCTGAAGTCTTGTATCCATAAAGAATGGACAAACATAACTGCAATTAATGTAGTGTAAGTGTCATTAAAAGGAAACATGATGTAACAGTGGTAAACATCTGAGTATGTTGCTGCACACACCTTATATTCTAGATTACTAGGGTGTATTCATATGTATTTCACTGTACATCTGACTGAAGCATTGCTGACTATGTGTGCATCTTACTGTATAGCCTCAGCGAAGCCATCATTGCGATGTGGGACCACCAGAGTGGGAGTGCTAGGAACCATCCTGTCGTCATCATCAAAGAAATGTTGCTGCAACACATTAACACAGTGTCTCAGCCTAAATGTAAACTTGTAAGACATGACCCCATTTAGACTTATGATGCATTACAGCAACATGTGTGAGTATCACCATTAAGCAAATATAATCCATTTGTTGACAATTAATCTCTTACCGTACTGCCTATCCCGGGGGTTAGCTGTAGTCCACGACCTACTGATGGTCTGCGCAGCTGAGAGGACTGTCTCTGATGAATAAACACACAACTCATACAGTTTAGTCATTTTCAACAACAAACTGGTTAAATAAACTTCCGTGTTTATTTCGTTTCATCTTATGGAACAAAATAGTTTTGGTTCTTAGTGAGTCTGGGAGGTGTTAATGAGAAAAAACAGGAGCTGCTGTGACAATACGAGACAGATGAAAATGTGAGTACCTGTGTGTGTGGGGGTCCCAGCTCGGGAGGTGGAGGTTGGATATAGAGCCGTGGTGGAAGGGAGTGCATGGGCCTGCGGGGATGGGGAAGGTGGGGTGTGAGGGAAGAGGAGGGGGAGGGTCCCAAAGAGGAGGAGGAGGTGGGGGGGAGGTGCACAAGGTCTCTGGTGGGGTCCGACTCTGATGTGCTGCTGCTGCTGCCTTCACCTGGAAGAAAAGAGTGACTCACATGAGCTTTTTTCAGAATCAAGAGACCCAAGGCGTGTATGTGTATTTGGGTGAGGTCAAGCTCACCACTGTGTGACGCCTCAGATGGACGCTGGGAGTCTGATGATGCTCCACACACATTCTCCCCAGTGCTGGTAGCTCCTGGTGGGTCCTCCTCCCCTCCCTCCCCCTCAGCCTCCCTGCTCTCCTCGTTGCTCTGCTCTCCTGCCCTCATTCCGCTGTCACCAGCATCATCCTGATCATCATCATCTTCATCATCCTCCTCCTCCTCTCCCTCCTTATACTGAGGTTGAAACAAAAAGAATGTTACTCCAGACAACAGATCAAAACTGATCTGATCTGATGAACAGTTTAGTAGGTTAATAAAAAGAACAGCACCTCCTCTTCTTCCTCTTCCTCGTCCTCTTCACCTTCATCCTCCTGCTTCTCCTCCCCCTCTTTGCTCTCACGGCTCTCGCTGTCTGTGTCAATCACGATGACGTCACGGACTATGGAGCCCTGAGAGGACATCTGATCACAGGGGACAGACTGGGACGCACCTTCTTCCTCAATGTCCTCCTCGTCTTCAGCCAAGACAGGGAACCCTTCCTCTGGAAGTGCCTTCATCCCAAATATAAACCAGTTATTAACCATTTAAATCACTCTGGCTCATCTTAATACTTCTCATTATTACAATGTGCTTCCTGGTAGTGGAGGTTCATTAACTTACCATAGAGCAGTTATCTGCTAACTATATCAATTAATAAGCACATATTATTGGGAACCTGGTTGTACCGCCCCTGGTACTATGACACACACAGTGCCCATGTATGAGGACTATGACTTAGCCCATGTCATCTTCCTCAATCTAATGCAGGACTGCAATTAAGAATAGATCCCAAGAATACATGTCTGGTGCTTTTATCAACACCATTACTATTACAAACATATGGTGTTTAACTATCAATTAATGAGAGTAATTGTAACTGCACCCATCATCCACAGCTGCTGTATTCTGTGTGAAAATCTACTTCACTTCATTAAATTTATTCAGATTTTTGCAGAAGCAGAATTAACTAAAAATCTCAACTGTCTTCACCAACGATAAGTTGCTCTTCCAACATTTCTACAAATAACTAGCTGTCAAATCACAAGCTCTTACTTTGATTAGTGACTGACCTGACTGTCATCTGGCGAATCCTGTCGTTCTTCCTCGTCCCTCATCTCTCCTTCCATCTCCTCATCACCTTCCATCTGAAACACACAAGGTTACACAACCTTCAACCAAGAGATGCTGGTGTGATGCCCTTTATGACCCCTTTCACTTTTATACTTTGGATCTGTGTTTGCAGAAGCAATTAGTTCAAGTCACACAAATATCCTATATGTTGTTATCTATAAAGATCAACGAAGGTTCCCAGTTTCTCTGTGGGGCTTATTATGATGAGAGAAAGAAAATTAAAACAATCAATATATACAACCCATCCATCCATTTTCTGAACCGCTTAGTCCCCATAGGGGTCATAGGTGTGCTGGAGTCTATCCCAGCTGTCATACGGGCCAGAGGCAGGGTACACCCTGGACAGGTCGCCAGTCCATCGCAGGGCCACACATAGACAAACAACCATTCACACTCTCACTCACACCTATGGGCAATTTAGAGTCTCCAGTTAACCTGACTGCATGTTTTTGGACTGTAACAATGAATTGCAAATTTCAGAACATACAAAACATTTTTAAACTGAGAAAATGTAGCATTTTAGGGAAAAATAAAGGTAATTATAGAATTAAATTACTAATATTACTCAGCTGGGTAAAAACAGTTGAACTTTCTTGGATCCTCAAGAGTTTTGCTATTGGCAAACTTTCAACTTAAACAAAAGAATCCATGCTGGTTTAACACATGGCTGCTTAACTATTTTAATAACCCAAAGACTTTAAAGTGTGGAACAAAAATGTGTTAACCAATCAGCATCTGTAAATGTATGTGTCCTATTATGTAACTTTCAATTTAGAACATAATAAACGTAGTACACACAGAAACTAACGAAAAACGCCATGAATAGGGAACATTGACTTTACCTGTAGTGCTATAGTTGGTTTTAGACGCAGTTTTTTAGTGGTCGGTGGGGTGTGTGAACTCTCAGGTCTGCTCTCCTCTTCCTCCTCTTTCTCTCTGGCTCGCTTTGAAGAACCTGCTTTAAATCACAACACACACAAACATACATGATTATACCAGGTAACACAATCTAACTACTGAGGAAGTGAAAAGTCACTGCCTTTTATGAGCCGAGCGCTTATATTATCACAGATTTAAAGGCTACATTCAGTGTGTGGGACACCAGGGCACAATTTTTCCATTTAGCACTTTAAGGACCTATTCTACTGCTGATCTACTAAGGTGCTCACTGAGGGCTAAATAAGCTAAAAGAGCAAAGTTGCACACACTGTGGTTTTGCACAGTTGCCTTCATAAATACACAAAGTGGTGTTTTTGCTCGAGTGTGCAAAATACGGGGAGGAGGAAATGCAAAAACACACATAATTTAATTTATCAAGCTTGGAAGTGATTTGTGGCTGAAATTGTGTCTGAACGGCAGTTGTGACCTGCTTGTGCAGGGATTAATGGTGTTATCTGAGGCAATATGATCCAAAGGAGAGTGAAGGAAAATGTGCGTTTACCACTCCTGTTAATATATTTGGAATGATTAAGAATAAAAAACAAGCGTAATGATCCAATTTTGGAGTTGTTGGACGAGCAGCAGGCTTCTGCCTTATGCTGGTTAAATAAGCTACTGTGGTCCCTACAGGCAGAGCATTTCAAATTTTTTTAACTTTTATTAACTCATTTAAATATGGCCACCTCCACCTGTTTACACTTGTGGTAAATTATGCAATTTTTCTTAGTAGATCGCCACAAAAAGACCCACAAACAAAACAGCAATATAGTACTCGCTATTTGGAATCTTAGTAAATCAGCCCCTAAATGTTTAATACTTTCTGTATATAGTGCTGGCGGGTTTGGAATATTGTTCTGCTCACCTGTACCAATTACAGACGAGGATGTAGATGGTCGCTCTGGCTCCATACTGGGCCCTGTGTCCTGATTGGCTGCCTGCTGCTGCGTGGGCTGGACAAAAGCTGTGGTCTGTGTGCTGGTTGGCTGAGTGACGCTGGTGGGTGCATTCACCAGACTGGAGCTGGTAGAGTGTACAGAGGCCCCAGCACTCATCAGCACTACAGCAAGAAATATATTATTAGACATACATATCATAACGTATCATCAAATACATGATTTCACCACCAGCTAAACAACTATCTAAAAATGACAAAATAAATTTAGCCTCTGTTAAGTAACTCACGTTACTCTAATACTAGTCATTACCAACTTCTACTGCACTTCTCTCACCTTCTTGGTTGTCAGTCTGTGTGGTCGGCATGACCGTGGCGGTAGGTGTCGGGGTGGGAACAGTTGCTGGGGTAACCATAGGTCGGATGCTGGCACGAGGTGTGGCCTTGCTACCGGTCGAGGGGCTTGGCTTGTTGCTGGGAGATGGCGTACTTGGGGTAGGGCGGATGTTAGCAGTGGGAGGCTCAGACACACTGGAACTGATGAGATACAATAACACTGTTATTACATTTATTTCGGTTAAGCAGGTGCAAATCCACTGACTAAAAAATTAAATATTAAATATTATTATTATATAATAACAAAATATTTTGCAGTGTTTGTACATGAGTGCGTATATTTATAAATATATATTAGTTACCTTCCTCTGTCCTGGGCTGCACTTTTCAGAGATATCTGTCTCTGCTCTGTTGATTTGGACTGATCACCCACCTAAATACAAATACAGGTTTCTAGTGTTGCTGATCTGGCAGAAACTTTGAAGGTTATTTATTTATTAAATTATGCTCACAAATAATATAATCATAATATAATTCAGGATGATTAATTAAAACAAATAAATCATTAAATTAATAGTATTTCCAGAAAAAATATCTTTCCAGAAAGAAATAATAATTTGACTTTATTTTGTTGATGATGTCAGTGATCAGGTGCCTCACAGTCATGTCTACAACCAGAATGATGCAGGTACCTTCACTCCGCTCTGGTCCTGTGGTTCGTCTCTGGGGTCAGCGTGTGTTTGTGCATCTCTCAGCTCTCTCAGTTCTCTGTCCAGACGAAGAATTCGACCTTCATACTGAGACTTGAGGGCGTTCATCCTCACCTCCAGCTCCTCCTTGCTCTGTTTCACCTCTTCTATCTCCTGACTGAGTTGCTCTTTGGCACCTGCAAGGTAAAAATTCAGTAACAAGTCAGGTAACAATTCAACAGTGTAGCTTTTTTGTTTAGTTGTACTCTGTCAATGTGTGTGTATGTGTAAATGGAACTGACTGTTTAGCAGGTTGATTTTGGCCTTGGCTCCTAGGAAAGCTTTCTTAGTCTTCCCCTCTTTGTCAGCCATCTGCTGCTTGAGCTGCTCCTCTCTATTCTTGCTCTCAGACAGCTGTAGGAAAACAACCACCTTCTTTAACAAACTGAATTATCTGTCAGGAAATAACTCAAACAGGTCCAGTTTCCATCTTACCTGTAATAAAGGAAGTGCTACAAACTTTTATGCTAGAGAAATTAATATTGTAACTAATCAGTGATAGCACAACATTTCCTGTTGTCTGCCTCTGATGTTGTTCCTTTACATTTAACCCAACTTAGAATGGTTATGCAGATGCAGACAAATGCCACATCACTATTTCCCTTTCCCAAACTCTTAAATTTCCCAGGAGTTCAAATTGTCCAAAATAGAAAAGTACCTCATGTCTGAGTTTTGCCAGCTCATCTTGTAGTGCTTGATTAGCATCACTGGACGGGGAACTCTTGGCCTGTGTGGATTGCCTAGCTTCATTAGCCTGGTTAGCTTCAGTTAGCTGCTCCTGCAGACGCTTGTTACATGCCTCACGCTCTGCAGCCGTCTGACACAGAGCAATGATTGGGTGCGGAGGACATGTGTTAGCCAGTTCATTAGGTAGGTGATATGAATACAGGGAAGGGATGGAAAAATAATAAACAGAATGAGATACAGATAGAGGAGTGGGGAAAGATGCGGAAAATTTATAGAGAAAACAATATTATTTAATATGCCAATTCAAAATCAGCATGAGAATTTTTTCACCATTATTTGCAAAATGTAATATGCCATTTTATACGTTAAATGAAATGTTAAACACTGTAAAGCTTTGCCCAACCTTCTGCAGGCTGTCCAGTTGACCTTGGAGCTCAGTCACCTGTTTGGAGGTAAACACAGACACAAACTTATTATTTCAGTGCACAAAAATCTGCCCAGATTCTAATATACAACAGAAAGGTTTTGAAAAGTTAAAAAAATTACAAGAGCACGTGGATAAACTGAAGTAGCAATCTACAGAAGGAAGCTGAATTTTTCTTGGCAAAAAAAGGAACATAACAGTTAAAAATATATTTATGTGATATTTCCTTAAGGTGTTAACACTCAAAGTGTGCTTGGGCTAGAAAAAAAGTAAAATAACCCAATCTGTGTGTTAATGGAGGACCTCATCACTCACAGCAACAACCTGATAAAATAAATCTTCAGAAATACTACAGAGAAACAAGTGTCCTTACTTTGCTCTCTGCTTGGCTCAGAGCAGTCTTGAGATTGCCGACTTCTTGTTGAAGCTCTTTCTGACTGGTGAGGTTCTGCTGGTGGACTTCTTTAGACTGCTGGAGCTCCCGCTGGATCTGCTGAATCTGATTCTGACGGGCCTGAGCTTGAGACTGAGCAGATTTCAACTGGTTTTGTGCCTGTAATTTATGGTTATTGTTGTCAGGTAAATTGCTTTTGGTGATGAAAATGTTCTCTGTTAGAAGTTACAATATGTTTCTGTCAGTGCTACTAACCTGCTGGGTGTGGGCTTTGGCTTGCTGGAGCTCCTTCTGAGCCTGGGTCAGTTGGTTCTGATTCTGCTGCATTTGAGTCTGTGACTGGGACAACTGGGACTGGACCTGTAAAAAAAGTGAGTGATTCTAATCTATGTTCGTCACCAGCCTCTTTCAAACACTTTTTCCCATCAATCTGATAGCATCTGAATATGTTGCTTCATGTGTCACTTTCAAAGCAGCCAAATCTGAATCACATGAAGTCAGATTAACAGGTAGACACCATGTTTATTATCTAGAAAGCCATCGCTTTAACCAACTGATGAAGGCAGCAATGTTACATATCTCATGCGTAAAAAAGGTTAAGTGAATTGCAGTCTACATACTTAGTTGTAGCTTAGATTTGCTTGTGCTACAGTACCTGTGTTAACTGGTTCTGGTTCTGTGTCAGCTGGTTTTGGACCTCCTGCAACTTCTCCTTGGTCTGCTGGGTTTCCTTCTGGGCCCCCTCTAACTCTTGCTGGGACTTCTGCATCTGGTGACACAAAGCAAATTTTAGGCACTTTTAGAGAGTCTAATTTTAACTTTTAAGGACCAGAGTCATTCATGGATTTGTTTTGTTTCATCATTCTTTTTTACATAACTTTATGATAACATATTTATGTTATGAAATGGGCAGT
>OMLM01003114.1:12458-24307 GCA_900302695.1 Helostoma temminkii | reverse complement strand
CTGACTACTCTTGTGTTCCTACTTTTGATTGGACAAATCTAAAATAGCATAACTAAGGGTAAGCTCCACTAACCATATGGCAGCCAGCTGGCTTTACTTTTCCTTCAGTTGTATGACTTAGTAACTTCATACACACTCAAATCAACTGTATACAAAGCAAGATGCTGATAATCACAGTGCTCTATCAGTCTATGTTTCTGCTCACCTCTTCCTGTTTTTTCTGTGACTCTTCTTTCAGTGTGTTCAGTTCTTCTCGGGTCTTGTTGAGCTCCTCCTGGGCTTTGGTCAGCTCCTGCTGCAGCTCGTGATTTGGTTTTGCCTCACTTCCTGCTTTAGCTGTCGTTTCCACGACCATCTGCAAGCCATAACAACAAACATGAAGATTCACTTATTTCAGTTTTCACTCAGTCTCCTGGTTGTCTGGTTATTGAAACAAAACCCCACTCCCACCTTATCATGCTGGGCTTTGAGTTCCTCATACTGGGTCTTGTAGCGTCGTCCAATCTTCTTAACTTGTGTGATGGTCTTGTTCTTCTCCAGAATGTCGTTGTTTTTTGTTTCCAGGTCTTTCTTCAGAGTGTCTCTTTCTGATGTCAGACGGGCCACTGAGTCTTTCAGGGCTTGCAGCTGAGACTGAGCAGAGTTATTGGCGGCACTGGATCTGAAATACACATAATAATATTGTCAGGTTATACTTTTGGATGCATTTGTAAAAGCTTCATGTGTCTACAAATGTACTCAGCTTACAACAATACTCCACTTTATGCTCATTTTAAACTAAGATCTTGCCTTTCATTCAACTTATTTACTAATGTGCTACTACCTAAATTCTCTGGGATTGTTAAGAGATTCGGCTGCTTGACCTGTCGCACAACTCTTGATAATTACATTCAGTAACATTCTTTTTTACCTTCTATCCAAAAGACTGACGTGTTCAAGACTGAACAGCGCCTTTGGGATAACCATGACCTGGATGAACTGAGACTCTTCACAGATGTACTTTAAACTTACTTCAGTCTGCATGGTAGGCCTTTGTTTGCACCCTGTGTGTGTATTTGTGTGTGTGTGTGTGTGTGTGTGTGTGTTGTGTTGTGTTCACCTGGCCAGTTCAGTCTTCAGCTTGGCCACCTCTTCAGCTAGCTGTGTGATACGTTTCTGCTGAGCTTCCCTCTCATTGGTCAGTTTCTGTTTCTCCTCCATGTCTCCATCTTTCTGTTGGCTAAGAAGTTGCTGTAAAGGCACACACAGTCAGGTTTAGGTTAAACAAATCGAGGAACACTTGTAGAACAGTTTCACAAATGTCACGCAGACAACATGAGATGTATGAAATGTAACAGTGAAAACAAACTATGTATTAAATAAATGAAAATAAATGGGCAACTTATAAGGATTGTGAAAAAACAGAAGAACATATACAATGTAAAAAGAAATATTCAGACAAAAATTCAGATGTACACACTCTGATTGTCCATGTTCTTAAATAGACAGACATACATAGCTGTTACCTGTGCTTTGGTCTTCCACCGTTTCAGGTCTTCCTCCAGAATCCGCTTGTCAGCCTGAAGGGAGCCATTTTTCTCCGACAGCTGAGACAAAGAGTGGTGTAGCGGACTGATGTCTGACTGGAGCTTTGTCACCTGATAGACAGAAATTACACTGATATGAGGAAATTAAGAGTAGTAGCAGTTTCAGAGTCTAACTGGCCGAAGTGGTGTGAAGAAAACAGTTCACTGGCTCTCTCTATGCATCTCCCCTCACATTTTCTTGAAGTTTCATTATCTACACTATTACTGTAGGTATGTTGGCCTTAATAAAAAAATGTAAAATATTCAAAGCGTGCCGTCACATCTGAGACTTAAATCTTACTTTAGCCTGAGCTTGCTGCAGCTCCTGCTCCAGTTTATCTCTGTCCATTTTCAGCATCCTGTTAGCTTCTTGGAGAGCACTGATACTCTCCATCTTCTTCAGCTGTTCCTCCTGCTGGGCCAGAGTCTTGACTGTAGCCTGAGAGATGGTAGGAGGGCACACAGACCAATTATAATCGGTGACACTCTCTCCTAACAATTCCCTCCTTCGCAGCCATAGGGCAGCATCAAATTTCAATATGTAATAACAAAAATGTCAAACTTTATTGAAAATGGTGTAAGTTTCAGGACATAAGGTGAGAAACTAGAGTGAAAAAGCAGTGAAAACTGCTCTGATGAGATGAAAGAAACAGGTTAGATGTCATGTGTCAAACTTTCTTTGAAACATAACACATCTCTAGCCTTTCATCACTCCATCCTTCCATTTCCTACCTGCATCTTCTCCCTCTCAGCGTTCAGAGCTTCCTGCAGCTCCTTTAGTTCTCTGTCTTGGTATTCCGCTCGCTGTTTGTAGCGAAGAGCCTCTCCTTCAGAGGCCTCGCTTTGAGCCACGGCGATTTGCTTTTCTCGCCGAACAAACCTAAACCATGGACACATACTTCAAACCCACCAAGTTCATACCGAGACTTGAAATTTTTGGATGTTGCTGTAGCTGTAATGATCATTAAGAGAATGCAAACTCACTTTAACCTCCCTTTCTACAAAATCCAGTGTTATCTGTTATTATCCACCCCTGGTGTTACAGTATTACCTGAGTATTTCTAGTATCTGTTCTGTGGTTTTCCCTTCCTCACTGAATGAGAGGTCCAGCTGCTGCTGCTGCTGCTGCTGCTGCTGCTGCTGCTGCTGACGATTCTTGGTGGCCATTTCATCCATCTGCTGGTGCAGGAGAGCATTCTGGTTCCCCAGCTCCTCACAGCGACGGCTCTGATTGGACAGGTCCTCCTGAAATAAAGTCAAAATAAAGACTGTAATGATCAACAAGATAATTTTCCAAATTATTTTAGTACCTTAAATGGCAGAATTGGGAAGAACGGAAACATTTAGCTGACAAAAAGCCAGTGCTGGTAAATATCTACGATTGTACAGTATGTTCTGCATATGGTTGATAAACAGTTATACAAAACCGTGTAGACCCACCATCTTTCCCTCTCCACTCTCTTTGCTTAGCCATCCTACCTTCAGCTGTCTCTCCAAAGTATTCCAGGTTGCAGTTTTCTCCTGCAGCAGGGAGGACATCTTGCTCAGTTGCTCCTCTAAATCCCTTTTTTGTGCTGCTTCTTGTTGGGATCTTTTCTTGAGCTCCTGCAGGGCTTCAACATCAGCAGCATGAAGCATTAGCTCCCGCTCGTACTTAGCCTGCGCTTCTCCAGCTAACTTTGTCTGTGAGGACACAGTGAGGAAAAGAGTTATTCAAACAGTGGAAGGCAGTAAAGAGTTTTCTTATTTGTGCATATGCTCATTGTAACCATTAACAAGCATTAATGCACCTGCAGTAGGCTGTCCTGTATGGCCTTCTGCTCTTTTGTAACAGCAGCAGCAGCTCTCTCCAATGCCTCCTGCTGCTCAGCCTGACTGGCCTTCAGGCTGCGCTGCAGCTCACTAACCTGGAGAAAAAAAACAAGAAAAATAAATCTACAGACTGAAAGCTCAGTGTAAAATTGCACCTGTGTCTAAGCAGAATAAAAACTGCTGTTCAGTCAGCTAAGGCTATCGATGTAATAGCCATAGAATTACATCCACATATTTATTAATTGATTGCATTCAAAGTTATTTTGCATTTGTCAATCTTTATGCTATTTTGCTTTAGTTTCTCTGTGCCTTTGACAGGCAGTAAAATAGCAAATTGTGTGTAAACAGGGGTTACTTGTTTCTCCACTGCGTCCACAGCCTTCCTCTTCTCTTCTTGTTCCTGCTGCTTTGATTTCTCTGCCTCTAAAATGCTCTTCTCCAGCTGCTGCTGAACCTCCTCTGCCTCCTTCAGTCGGGCCTCCAGAGGGGAGCGAGACTAAAGAAGCGAGGAAGGACAGGTTAACAAACACCTGCTCACGCGAACCGTGCTTCACTCACAAAACAAAACAAACAAAACAAACAAACAAACAAACAAAAAAAGATATCCAGTTGCCAGTTGTTCATGTGCATAAAGTTAAGGCTTCAAAAGGCACAAAGCAGAACGCTTAGTGCGGTGAAAAAGAAGGCTTAAAGGAATATTCATACTTGGTTATCATGCTCAATTGCTACAGGGAGCATGATGCCTCCATGAACTCTGGCGTGAAAATGGTTCACGCTTTGTTCAGGAAGAACACGCAGTAAACAAAAAACAAACAAAAAGCATGCTACAGGTTTACAGGTTACAGAAGTTTTACCTCCTTCTCCTTCTTCAGACTGTCTTCCAGAGTCAGTACCACAGCTCTGTACTGCTCTACAGTTGCATTAGCATTCTTCAGCTGCTCTGCTAGTTCACTGTTTTGCTCCTCGGCAGTGCGCAGATGAGTTTTCACCTCTGCAAGCTCCTGCTCCAACTGGCTGGACTGCTGGGAGGCTGCTGGCCCTGGAGACCTTACTGTTGGTACGTGAAGACAACAAAAGAAACAAATTTAGTGATGAACAAACATGAATATGATATTTGAGTATGTTTGTGCTCATCAGTACTGAGCCATTTACCTCTAAGTGGTGCTCTGAGGGATGCAGCTCTGCCAGCTGGGGTGGCAGTGTTGCTGGAGGCGGCACGAGCCTCAGAGGATGAAGCAGAAGCAGAAGCCAGTTGGGCTTTCAGCGCCACCAACTGTTGTTCAGAGCCACGCAACAATTCTCTGGTCTTCTGCTGTAAAGTGTTCTGGGTCTCCAGCTGCTTCTTCGCTTCCAACAGCTGGGCCTGAAGAAGAGTAACAGCACAAGATCACATGCAGTCTCCAACTGCACTAGGAGTATATGCAAATGCAAAAGTATATATTGTACATACGTCCATAGTGCGTCCGAGGGCATGTCTCTGTGCCACTTCCTGCTCCAGCCTGGTCTTCATTGATGCCAGTTCTGCCTCCAGGCGCTCTATCTTGTTGTTCAGTTGCTGGCGGGTCTCTGTCTCTATACGTTCTGTAGTCAACTAGACCATGACAGAGGAGCAAAAATGATAATACTGTACAGTAATCTGCATTAGCAGATGACTCTTACTGCTTATGACTTTACTGTATAGCAGATCACATTTGATTTACTGGATGAAATGAGAGGTGAATTAGTAAGAGAGATCATATTTCTCCTACATTAGCTTCCCTTCATTGGCTCCCTGTAAAATCCAGGATAGAATTTAAAATCCTTCTCCTCATATGTAAAGCACTTAGTGATTAAGCCCCTTTATCATCCCAGCAGAACACTTCAGTCTCAGAGTACAGGTCTGCTTGTGCTTTCCAGAGTTTCCAAATGTAGAATGGGAGGCAGAGCTATCAAGCTCCTCTCCTGTGGAACCAGCTCCCAGTTCAGGTCCGAGAAACACCCACTCTACTTTTAAGACTAGGCTTAAAACTTTTCTGTTTAATAAAGCTTATACTTAGAGCTGGACTCTGAACCATCTCTTAGTTATGCTGCTACAGAGTTAGAATGATCGAGGACCTTCCTTGACACACTGAGCTCCTCTTTTCTTAATCTATTAATTTATTAATAGTTATTAACTTTGCGTCTTCTCTCTCCCGTAGCTGTGCTTCTCTTTCTCTCTCTCTTTCTGCAGGTATAATGACCTTTGAAGCTGTATTTTCCCAGTGTGCAGTTGCTAGGCTATCCAACCTGCCCGATGTTCTTGTTGTTTTGTGACCTGTTGTGCTTCTCTTTTTTTCCACTCACCCCAACCAGTCAAGGCAAATGGCCGCCCACCCTGAGCCTGTTTCTGCTGAAGGTTTTTCCTCTCCACTGTCACCTAGTGCTTGCTCAAGGGGGATTTGTTGTTTTCTATATTTTTTATTGTATTGTTAAACTCTGTAAGGACATTGTAAAGTGCCTTGAGATGACTTTTGTTGTGAACTGGCTTTATACTGAATTGAACAAAGGTATGGAGCAGGTACCTGTATTGTCTTGAGGTTGGTGAGCAGCAGGTTCTGGTTACGCTGCTCCGCTAGCATGGCCTCCTTCTCTCGAGTAAGTCGACTCTCTGCTTGTCTTAGCATGTCTTTCTCTTTAGTTAGGTTCTCTGTACGCACCTGGAAAGACAGAGAGAGGAAAATGTTAAAATGTAGTTTTTGGTAGAAATTTACTTATTGTTATTTATATATTTTTAGATATTTATTTGTACTTATGTTTTACAATTAGAGATGGTGGTTTGCCTCTTTCAGTGTCATACTTTACAGACTCACATACATACAAACTATATCACTGTATAATGACACCACCATTTATCTGATTTCACCTCTGTTGAAAGTGATGACTCAAAATATATATTATGTCCTATTATCTTTCCATCTGTTCTTATCCGTGTTATTGTCATTGCTCACTTCGCTCAGTGCCAGTTTTTCATTAGCCTGTCGTAGGTCCTGGCTCATTGTGTGAATGATGTGCTCGTGACGTTGGGCCGTAGCGGCCATCTTTTGGTTCCTGTCCTGCAGGGCGGAGATCTCTCTGCGGTAGGCTGATACATTTTCCTGGAGCATCTCATACCTATAGATACATACAGAGGCACACAACATATACAGTGTAAAAAATTAAGAGCTGTGATACAGGAAATGTGCAGCTGTAGCAGTGCAGTCTATACACAAAACTACTATTTTATAATGTCTGTTTATAAAAAAAATAATATTGGAAAAAAAAAGTAAAAAAAACCAAAACAAAGTAGGATCTGGCAGATATTTGAACCCACCTCTTGTTGCTGAACTCCAGTTGAGAGGTCAGCTTGGCATGGTTGGAGCGGAGTTCTGTCAGCTGCCTCTGAAGCCTGTCATTTGTTTCATTCATTAGTCTGTCGTTCTCTGCTTTCTCCTTCTTATACAGAGTGAAGGCATCATTGAGCTAGAAACGCAAAAAAAAAAGAAAAGCGCTCAGTCAGCTCAATCGTCAATCAGAACAGCTACTGATTTTGAAGATATTGTTTCATATCCTATTTCAGGCATAAATGAAGAAAATCTGACTTTAGGCGTTTGTGTGTGCGCTTGCATATACCTGTTTTAGAGCTGCTTTAGCCTGAGCGGTCTGTGCTGACTCAACAGCAGCTCTTTGAGGAGTAGAGCGAGTAGCTGGGACTGAAGGACGAGCGTGAGCAGGCTGGGATGGACTATCTGCACCTACAGACACACATGAAAATGTCACCTTGTTATGTTTAGATCAATCCCCCTGATCCTCGCTGTAAATGCCACAATGTGCATTTTGTCACCTTGAGGAGGCAAACTGAAGCCAGTGCTCTGTGTCAACAGGGCCTTATACATGTCCCTCTGCCTGGCATTGGAGTCAGCCAGTTGTTTCTGCTGGTTCCTGTGCTCTCTTAGCTCCTCCACCTCCTTCTGAAGTTTATCCACACTGGCCTCCAACTCTGATATTCTGGAGGGAGCCAGCCAGACATAGCTCATGTTTAAGATGAATTTCATAAAGATGCACTTCTCATCAGTATTCTGCTTCAACTGATCCACAGTCATAACACACACAACTAAACATGAAAACGTTTACACTCATTGATTCTAGAAACATACGTTCAATATTTGAAAAATAAAAATAGAAGGAATAAGAAGGATATCCCAGCTTCTCAGTGTGTTCCCAGGTCAGTTTGTCATTTAGTTTTTTTTTTTATTTTGGAGGGATATATTAGGGAACCAAGACCAAATACACATGGGACATTAGACATCCCAGGAACATTTGAACATTAGCCCCAGCCCCATATCTCTTTGATATTGACAGAAATGGAGAGAGAAACAAATAAAAGTGCCCTCCAGCTGAAGACAGCTACAAGGGGTTGAAATGTGACCCCAGAGAATATACAGATGTGGAGATGTCACGGCTAAGACTGACGTAGTGAGAGACAGTGTCTGTGTGTCTCTGACAACAAGGGGTACACGGGGACAGATATTTTTTAAAATATGTGTCAATCTCTTCTGAGAAAGTTCTTTCCTTTCAATTTCAATACTTTCAATTTGAAACTACAAACCTCTAAACTCTTTGTGTTTATAAACACAAATGACAAAAATCTACAGTATATCATTGTAAAACAAGAAAAATAAGACATTTTGCTGGAAGTGACGATGTCACTGATATAAATTATATCAGAACTGCTATTAGAATTAACACCAACAAAACTAGTATATACTGTACAGTATACAGTAAAAAGGCTGGTGAGCCAACAGCACTTCCTACCTTGCTGATGTAACAAGGCTCTGCTGTCGATCCTTCTCCTCCTCCAGCTCCCGCAGCCTTCCCAGCAGGCTTTGGTTCTGCCTCTGTAGTTCATCCACACTGCGGAAAGACAGCTGCCGTGGGCTGATGACCTCAGAGGTGCTGGAAATGTCAGCAGAGCTGGTGTCATCCTTGGTCACCTGGTTACCTCTGGCTTCCTCCAGCTCCACTAGAAGAGCGCGCACCTGGCCCAGACAAAAGAATGAATAAAAGCCTCTGAACCAATCGAAGGGAATCTCTTTTTCCCTCTTTTTCATTATTGCTGTAGAATGGATTTATCAGCTGCATGTTTTGCTGAGAATGTACTGATGTGTACCTGAGCAGATGTGTCCTCCAGCTGTCTTTCTGTCCTCAGTTTGTCTCTCTCCAGCGCATCACAGCGTTGCTTGGCCTCTTCTTTCTCTTTCTGCAAACTGTAGATCTCCTAAATATAAAGTAGCAAACAACATGTTAAACATTATGTAGCCGAACATGTTGTTCTGGAATAGAAACGAGTCAGTGTATTACCAAACACACAAATCTTATTTACAGAGTAGTAAAAAAGAACTTTGTCTTATTACAGACCGTTCGAGCCTGTTCCAGTTTGTTACACAGGGAGGCCATGGATCTCTGCATGCTCTCATACTCCTCCCTCTGGCGCTTCAGGACAGGTGCTTTGGACTCAACTTCCTGGACGATCTCATCCAGGACTCTGCTCACTCTCCTGGTCTCCTGTTTCTCAAGCTGAAGCTGTGTCTGACACTCTGCGTACGCATTGTACAGCTAACAACAAAAAGCAGGAGGTGGTGTTAACACTTTCTAAAATAAGTGGAAAACAATTACTGCAGACAAACAAATTTTACACCTGACAAATCGTGTTTTGCCCTTTTAACATTTAATCTTAGGACTTAAAAGTGTCCCGTTGGGTTTTCATGTACACAAAATTATGTGTTCAGTTTTACTAATCTCGTTTTCCCTCCACTTAAAGACATTTTCAAAAGTCTGAAGTTTCTTCCTTTCCTCTATTAATGGACTGTTGCCTTTTTTGATTTCTGTGTAAAACCGCTGACATGGATGAGTATTGCTGACATAACGGGCGGACTGTATCAGGTCATTTCTAGTATTATCATATTCACTCTTCCAATCCCAGCTGTCATTGGGCACGAGGTAGGGTATGCCCTGGACAGGTTGCCAGATTATCAAACATCTGAGCATATAGGGATGGGGGAGACATGGATAGGGCTAACCTCTACATCACCATGCTGCTGTACGCAGGGTCAAATTTAGTTCAACTTACACTCGAGTGACATAATGATATCATGATATTT
Organism: Helostoma temminkii; assembly: GCA_900302695.1. NCBI lineage: Eukaryota > Metazoa > Chordata > Actinopteri > Anabantiformes > Helostomatidae > Helostoma > Helostoma temminkii. Next base: position 14,775 of record OMLM01003114.1, on the reverse strand, counting down.
ACATCAACCATTTCACATTTGTGCACTCACGTCAAAGAATTTCATGCCTGGCTTGACAATCGCAGCAATGGCAGCTGCTGATGGACACATGGAGTCCAACTGTTCCTCAGTCAGAGAGGAGACACCTGGAGCAAAACACACTTTCATAAATAAAAGGAGGTGTGTGTACACATACTCAATCTAGTTCCCAGGACAGGCAGAATAACTGTCAAACATCTAGTAGAATTATAGAGTTTGAAGATTTTTTTCCTAATGATTTCAATGGTTTCACATATTATTTCTTGCGCTATATGATGTGTGTTTTCTTACAACACTGTTTGCCAGCGGCCTTTGTTGCAGCATTTTCCAGCTCTTTCTCCATTTTCTTGATTTTCTCTCTAAGGTCTGCTTCAAGATGCATCTTTAGTTCTTCTCCCTCAGACACCTTCTTCTCTAGAGTCTTATTGGCTGTAGAGACATCAAATCATACAGACCGTTAAAGATACTACACCAAAACAGAGACACAGTATAAATGTTTGTGTTTTCCTTTATGTGATCCTTTTCGATATTTTAGATCACACACAAACACAGGTTGGCACCCATTCTGTCAAGCTCACAGTATCACAGGTCAGTGAGAAATTCAGTGCATTCAAGAGAGAGGAGTTCATAACTGAGTCTTACTTTCTCCAAAGTCTTTAACCAGCTTGCTGAGCTCCTCCACTGCTCTGCTCAGTTCTTGGTTCTTGTTCTCCAGGTCTGCTGCCGCCCCCTGGAGGAAGAACAAATACATTACACACTGAGCATATTCAAGGAATAACATGACATTACAATATATATTTATACATCATTTATTCCTATAGGATGGCAGTAGCTCTCACCTTGTAGAGTGAAGACAACTTGACATGAGCATTAAGCTCATTGCGGTATTTCTCTTCCATGGCACACTGTTCGTCTTTAGCCTTTTAGAGCAACAAGCAAATCACATACAACAATGGATGTTATCATATGTCAATATGTGTGTAAACTTAGTCTGATTTATCTGCTTTGTCCTTAGTCTTTCCATTACCTGTTTCAGTTTGTTGTTGAAGTCTTCAGCTCTTTTACTTTGGCTTTCACTCATTTCCTTCAGAGATGTGAGCTGGCCTTCAAGTCTGGCAACCTGTTGTAGACAGAGGGCAACTGATTGAGCCTTTACAAAACACATTGAGCATTGTGGAAAGAATCATGTGCCTATGGTCACCTTACTGGTGAGATTCATGACACTTTAGCCTTTTGAACTAGCTGCTAGGGCTTGGGCAGATTTGATGGTATCTGCGTTCCCTGAATTTTTGTTACAGCTCTTTATGAACAGAAAAACGCTTTAGTTGTAATTATCAAGCTAGTTTCATGAAGAGGTGAGGGGAATTCCCAGAAGGATGAATGCAGCTAAATACACAGAGAGAAAACCTGTTCCACACAGATTGAGATAGGGGTGAAGGTGCATTTAATCAGCACAACAATGACCTGGAGCAAACAGACAAGGCAAAATGTGGCCACCTAGTAGCTACAGTGGCAACCTCTTATGTTGTTAAAGCAACTTAAACCTGTATTTTATTCTACAGTCACTGTGGAGTTAGATGATTTGATTGGTGCTCATTAAATTTAAAATCACCTTTTTTTAAAATGCATATTTACTTAGTATTCATATTGTTTGTGAGTTACCTGCTCCTGGCTGTTCTTCAGACTACCCTGGAGCTCAATTATCTCATTGCCTTTGTCTCTGTTGGTATTCAGCAGTTCATCTGTTTTGGTCTTCAGTTCTGCAGTCAACCACTCGATCTTCTTCTCAAGTAACTCTTTCTCCTGCTCCAGACGCTTCTCCTGGTGCTACAACACAAGTTTTCTAGTGTTCATTGGAAAAACTGCAATTTTAACAGTGATCTGTTGTGGTCTCAGTAAAATCTGGGTGTACCTTTATAGAAGCCTCAGATGACAGCAAATCATCCAGTTTTAACTGCAGCTCCATCTTGACTTTGTTGGTTTCAGTCAGCTTCTCATTTAGACCCTTCACATCCTCTGCAACACACAATGGACAAAAAGAAAAACTTATCTCTATAATTAATTGTCAAAAATAAAATAAAAAGAATTGGAAATTTATCTTGAAACATTACATAAAACAGTTTCTGTGTGCGACCTAGAACTCACCAGTAAGGTTCTCCACCTCCTTCGTTCTCTTCTCCAACTGCCTTTCCAGCTCTCTCTTCTCTGCCTCAATCTCATACTTGGCCTTTGTTTGCTGCAGATGTGTACACGCGCGCACACACACACACACACACACACACACACACACACACACACA
>OMLM01003113.1:5554-20732 GCA_900302695.1 Helostoma temminkii | reverse complement strand
TCAGGCTGGCGTAGGTTAAAACGGAATGTTTAAACTGTCCAACTATTTCGTGGGTGCGGGCTTGGAGAAATTTTACAAGTGCGAGTAGAAGTACACGAGGGCAGTATCGGACCCAGTATTGGTATTGGGTAATCCCCAATGAATGATCAAAAAAATAAATGTTACATTTTCTAGCCCAATCAGATGGTAACAAGTTGTTGACAGGCGCAACGTCGCATTTTATTCATCTAAATGTTAAGAAGCTAAATAAACCTATGACCTTATAAAACTAAAACTTGCATTATTCACAAGCAACTGCTGTGATTGGCTGGGGGTGTGGTCTCCGCGTTCACCTGCAGCTAAAAGGAATACAACCTGATAAACAATGTGGATTATCTTATGGAGCACCTTTACCTCTGTAATGACAGCTGCAGGACATGTAAACAGTAACACAGTAGTTATGCAGTGATGTGTAAACTAGAGTCTGATACTGAATGTGAAGAAGGGGATCCTGTTGTTGAGAGACTTTAGGATGTTTTAGTCTCAACTGTAGAATCGTGTAGGATAAGTCTTATACTGCACAGGTCATTCTATATCCAGATAAAATATTTTTTGTGTAAATTCCATGAATAAATAATTTCTATAAATATATATTACTTTTGCGACTCTTATCCATAAATTCTGTACTGTTTGACACAGTTCTTAGTGGTGTTTCAGTCTGTTGTAAGGAGTCTCTGGGATAACTTTCAAGGTACAGTCTACTGGTCAATATCAGACCTGTTACACCCAAAAATGCAATAGCAGTAGCCCCTCTTCACTGTACATGCTCCTCATTTTGCCTTGGCTGTTGGAGTGTTTTTGACATTTGGAAAGACCCCTTTATGCAAATAACTTCGTCTGGAGGACCGCAAAGCGTGGCCCAAATTACTAAAAACATTGCTATAAAAAACACGATTTGCCACACAACTAAATAAATGATGGGGCATAATTTAAAGCTTCTGTTGAAGATGTTTTTCTGTCATGACACCATATATATGATATAGCACAACCCTACTATTAGATAGATAGGTACTTTATTGATCTGAAGGGAAATTTAAGGCATCCAGTTGCTTACATGACGTAAAATAATAATAATAATAATGTTACTATACATACAATAATGTTGGTAAAAAGAATAAACAGAACTGAAACAAATCTCAATACAGTATGTGCTGATGAAGGTAGTGCAAATAGATTAATGAAGATGTAACAAATAACTGTGGATAATTAACAGTGCAGAATAGAAGTTACTGTGTGATAACCGATTCCAAATGTGATGAGTAGTTTTATAGTTTTACTGTATGGTCAACATAAGGTTATTTAGTTTGTTTGATAGAAGAACAAAGAAAGGTAACCTTAAGTGATTTCTGGTGTGATCTGGTGCTATATAGAAAATAAAATTTCATAAAATGAACTTTAGACTGCTGGGAGGCGGGGGTGCCCTTAGAGGGGCGGAAACCCCACTAATATAATGATGGGGGAAATGCTGCTGTTTGTCTGTTCTGTCTCCCATTCATTCAAATTGAAGCCCATGTAACTAATAAATTCAGGTATTCATTTTCATTGTAGACTGTAAAACCAAAACAATGAGCTAAAAGACTCTATAAAACTCTCTTTAGGGCTGAGAAGTGCTGCAGAGTTTGATCATTTTCTTACAGGTATACATCAAGTCATATACAGAACTGGGCTGGTACTGTCTGCACTAAGTAGGTTAAAGAAGAAATGACAAAACCTGCACTTGGACAGCTTGGGGAGTTGCCAGTGTTAGCTAACAGAAACTAAGTGGCACACCTGACTTTCTATAGAAAGTCTTTTGAATGGAACGGGTAACAGTGTTGTCAGAACAGAATAACTGAGTGTTCTGCATTGATAAATCATCTAATCATCTAATTTACCAAATGTTTCAGGATCCTTATTGGTGTTATGCCCAGTTTGACTGAGCAATAAGGGAGAATTTAGGCTCAAAGTCCATGTACTAGTTTTTGGAACTTTTATTACAATTACTGTCTCATAGGACTGCAGCCACGTGATAGACTCAAAAGTCATGGACCAGGAGTCAGTGGGCCGGTGGGAAAAGATCAAGGACGGCATTAACAATCAAAGCCAGAGACCATCTTTGAACAGAGACTAGGATTTAAATCTCTCTCCATTTATAACCACCTGTGATTATGAGTCCACAGGGTCAGTGAAGACCATAGGTTGATGATGTGGTTGAAGGCTAGTAAGTAGGTCTTTGAGCTTGGATTATTTTGTTAAAGATACTATTTTCAAAGGTCAGGAGTGAAATTCCTCACCTAAAGGAGAGAGTTTTTCTTATTTGTTAGTCCTCAGTTAGTTAGATTTTATGAATTAATAAAAGACTTGTATCATGTAATTTTTGTTTAAGTGATGTTGCACTACTACTAGCAATGTGATTTTTGAATAATGGAGTGTATTTATTTTAAAGTAAGGACATGGATAATCGCTGAAAATCCTCATTTGAAGTACTAATAAGAATGTGTGAACAAAGGTGGAGAGACTGATGGTCATGTTTTTACTTTAGTAGTAAAGTTTAGATTATATGAAAACTGTGTACTGACATGTTGGACAATGTTTTACCCCACCATAATTAAACTATTAAATGGTTAACACATATAATATTTAGTACGTTCATCTTAGCATAGCAACATATCTTTATTATGTGTTAATATTATTTGTATTTTATAAATCACAATATTGTACAAATTAAAATTTTGATGTGATAAATGAAAAATCAGGATAAAGGAATTTATTACACTTAATCCTGAGGGAAAATGCTCCAATTTGTATTATAGAATAATTTAAATACTGAGGCAAATTTGTGTGGATGTGTGCCAGCTTATGTCCCACACATAGCTAATGAGCCCGGATGCCTGATCATGTAAGTGCAGGGTCTCATTTACAAATCTCAGCTAAACTTAATCTTAAAGCAGTGCTATATAGAGCATATGGTTTTACTTCAATGGGTTTGTGAAAGTAAAATAAAAACCTAGTAAATATATTGAAGTAGTTTTTCTGTCTTTTTCTGTGTTTTGAATGCATCATGTACAGCACTCTGTGAATCAAATGTACTATAGAAATAAACCACTGTTTCCTCGCCTCAAAAATCAGGTCCCCCCTTTTCTGGAAAGACTTGGCCTTGACCTGTCAGTGTCTTACTGTATTAATTTGTATTATACTACTGGCTTATTTTTATGCATTAATATTAACAGCAGCAATTTATAGTTGTATTGGTTGATTCGGAGCAACAGTAAATGTATTTAAACTTTTTTTTTAGAATTGTTACTGAAAACAATGCATGATGCATTTTATTTAGGCAGTTGAAATTGCATCTAGAAACACTGAAAAGGAACAGTTCACATGATGCATTATTATGAAGGTAAGCGTGTTTCTAGCTGCTCTGAACAGCCACATTGGACAGCTGAAATTGACAATGTCTAGTTCTTTAGAAACTGTAGGGTTGGAAAGGATCATCCTGTCATTTTAAATGTAGTGTAAGTGTAATCTAGCAAAAACATGCGTGGATTGCACTTAATAGTTTATATACTACTTCCTGGGTTAAAATAATATCTTATCAATGACTATGCATAGCAAGAATTCTGTAACAATTACACTGTGGTGGTGGTGGTGGTGGTTGGATTTAAAATAAGAATTTTGATCATTGTCATTTGAAAAGTGATTATGATCATGCCCTCTAATAAGCAGGTTATCAACACTGAAATAAATGGGACTCCGGTGGCCTGATAGTAATATTAGTAAGAAATGTATAGAGAAGTAATGAATATTTCAAACCAATATAAATAAGATGGAATACAAAAATGTGCCACACAGTCAAATGAGAATTCCTTGTTTAAGTCATTAGAATTCCAGGATCCTGAAATGAGGTCAGGGGTTGTGAAGAAAGTGTAACCTACAGTATACTGAAGACTTTTTGGTCCATCTGAAATCCTGAATCAGGTTTGTCAGTTCAGTCTAAATCACTACTACCAGTAGAGCAAGTCACAGATACACAAGGTGATTGTTCTCTTATAGCTGACTAATGTTGCTAAATTACTGTAAGAAGTTGCTCCACACGGGCCACATGTCAAGATTGAATATCTATATAATGAGATATTTTTAAAATTAATTTACATGAGATTATTTTTAAACAGTTCTAAACTTATTTTTCTGAAGTAGTGTTTTCAATAAATCAAACCAATAGTTTTATTTGTAGAACGTCACAGATGGGTCTGGTCTTGAAGATAACTTCGTATCAGCTATCCTATTGTACATAAACGCCATTTGTGCGTTTAAAACATTGACAAGTAGCAGCATTCCCACAGGCTTAAAGCAAGTTGTATATTTTATTCCTCTTTGCCTGTGTCATTCCTGCTTAATTTTGTTTTTTGTCTCACTGGCACTGCCAAGTGCTGAGAAAAAGAAGGGTATCTCCGAGTGTGAAGTGCTCCTCCACTCCTTGCTGAAAGCACCCTGCAGTAGGAGCATGGTAATTCTGCTCCTCTATCTTTCCTCTGCATCATGTTTACCTAGCAACAAGCATCACCCGCGGCTGGCCATCCCATTGGTCATTTGAAAACGCACCGGGGACCAATGGCAAGGCTGTTGCCATGGTACAGTGTATAGTTGCCGGGTGGAATTTTGCTGCAAGGCACGTGAGTCTCGGAGTCTGCTTGCCTCCTCGCACTGGCGTTGTAATCTCCGTTGTCTAGTCGTTAGTACAGCCAAACGTGATTTAGTGGAAGTCAGTCAGTAACTCTGTGAAGGGAAGTACTAACCCTTATTCACACATTCCCTATTATAGCCTTAGCAATGCGTTTTAGTACTATCAACAGACAGAATACAATCGGTTAAGCAGGCACCAGGAAAGTGCTCCATCTAGTTCCACAGCCTGTTAAAGCCCAGTGTTACAGGCTGCTTTCTACCGATGCAATAAGATTTTATTTAAATGAAAGACTAATTCATGAACAGAATATGAAGGTTCTAACAATTATAAAATGAGTTGCAAACTGTAAATGTATTTATTTTTGGAGTATCAGTTTTTTTTCTACTGACATTTTTTATTGTATGCAGTAATCTGCATTTATAAAAGCACTTCACATTGCTGCTGTGCTGACATGGTATATTTATTATTCTAAATATACAGGTTAAAATGTGTTTATAAAAACATAACCTTTTCAATATAAATTCATGTAAATGATTGAACATGTCGCTTCTGTGAAACTGGTAACTCTTCAGTGAAAAATAATATTTCTATAGCTTACAGGGTATTAAGTCAACATGTAATATTTTAAAAAGACTGACAAATGCCAAAATATTACTGCAATACATTTTATTCCTTCTATTGTTTTAATCAGTCTAGTTTGCTCTACATTAGCTTGTTAATTACATATCTCCAAAACTTGAATACATTTTCTGATGAATAGCCTACTGTGTGGTGAGTGGCAGTTAATATAATGGTAGTGACCAGAGAAACTACAGCATGGTTGCATAGGTCAGCTGCTGTATGAATGTCCTGTTATCTCAGCTATACACACATCCTCACCTGTTGCTTATGTGTCTCTAATTGCGAAGCTAATAATTGTGGGGTTTGAATTACACAAGAGAAGAAGTGTGGTACCCTCCATGTTCCACCTCAGTGAAAACAGACATGGACAATTTCTATATTTCTGCCCAGCCACCTTCTTGTGTTCTATTGGTTGTGCATCTGATAGGATGCTGCCAATGTTGAAATATAATTGACATTAAATCAAAATTAGTGTGCATGCACAGTGAAATGGCCTAAATATGTCTCAAATGGTCGCTACACAGACTGCACTCAGACCTGGAGCAGCTTGCACACCTGTTGATTTATGTCCTCTGAACCACACACTTCCAGTTTACTACCTTTGTTTACATTGTATTCCCTGCATCCATTCCCTGTGATGTAATAACAAAATAGTCCCAGCTCTTTTTCCTTATTTGGTAGTTTGCACATTTTAAATACATAATTTTTACCTAACACAAAATGATAAACCTGCTTATCTTATGGCCATATAAGTCCATAAAACAATGCATCTGCTAAGTGCCACTTAATTCTTTTTACATACTTTTATATACTTCTAACACTTTTGTTAAATTGTCTGATTAGCACATTTTATTTTACGCAGGAGGAAGAACTGGTAATAAAGATGAGCATATATTGAAATTGTGTAGGCCTTATGTGTGCGCCTAAATCAACTAAACGTCAGTTATCCCGTCTTTATATAGGCAAAACACCTAGAAAACATACACAAGACATAATATGATTTCAGTATATTATGCCATTAAAACAAGTGACTTCATTTTTGACTATATTGTAATGCAAGTGGAGATGATGATGGGAGATGCTTTGTTTCATTTAATTTGTCACTCACTGCGAGAGATCATTAAACATGACACACATACCTGGTCACTGCTCATGTCTTTTAAAAAGGAAACATCTCTGTATTAAATGTCATCAGATTCTTTCTAAATCATCATCATCTTCTTCCTGTATTGGTACACATAACATTTGTGTATGCATTTCACATTTGGGAATTATTTTTGGTCTCTCCTCCTTCATCACATCTCCCAGTGTGGATGGACAGATCTCTTGATCCAGTGACTATTCTGGCATTTGCGCGCAGTACTGTATTCAAACCTCTGAACATGTTTATTTGTGTTGGAATCATAGTAGAGTCCCCCTTCTGTTGACACAGAGAGTTAATATTCAGTCAAATGCTTCATGTGACACACCACTGTCTTTCTGTGGATCCATGTGTGGCGCACACTCCTTACACATGCTTTACATTTTGCTGGCTCCAGCTTAGAGTAGATGTATCCCGTCACCCTGAGCTGGGCATTAGACATTTTTGAAGCAGACCACCTGTAGTGATACATCTGCATGTGATTACCACATTAGTGTACACTGCTGCTGTGCTGTGTGGGAGTGCAGTGATTTGGACCATGAGTTCTGGAGCCCTGAGTTTGAGTGGGTTACTAAGGAAAGCTGCAGGAACTGGAGTTAAAGAGACAAAGGCAAATAATAAAAACAACGTGGACTGCTTAATGTACAGGTCAAAGTTAATATAGGCATATATCAGGATGTAAAATTCAATAATAAATGAGATCCTAGTCTTGTACTAGCAAGTTTCCCAAACTGTGCAAGTAGTACAGGATTATGAAGAGACCTAGCTTGGTACTCTCATTAATTACACCAAGCAAACTGCAGTGGACTGTTTGTCATTACTGGTTTATTTCAGAGTAAAATCACATTAAAAAACAAAAGAAGAAGATAGGAACTCAAGTGACACACATTTCACGTTGCAGTGCGAGGTTGTGTTTGAGGGTAAATTTTCCTTTAAGGAGCCGTCAGCTGGTTCATGACACTGTTTGTGTGCTGAGCTGTTCCCAGGCAGCATTGTGCCTGATTTAGCCGGAATGCTCGGATAGCAACAGTAACAACTTTTAGCTTTGGCTGGTTTGTGCGGAGTAGTCACACATCTCAGCTGTAGGGAGTCACTCAGTGACCATGTGCTTATGGACGCCTTTTGCTCTGCTCCTACACCCTCGGCCTCCCCCCCTCCCTCTTTCCATTTCTACCTGACATCTTCAAACTATTTCCGCGTCATTCCTGCCTCGCGCCGTTTGAAGAGACACTGGGAGACCAAGCCGCCCGCCCCTCCCACATATCCGGCTGCTATCCAATCACAACCAGAGACGGGATTTTATGTAGCCAATCGCATCGCAGCTGCCGTGGCGTCGGGTAGCAACAGAGCCTTTAGAGGGTGCGTGCTGAGTGAGGGTAGAGGCTGCGTTTACCCGAGTACAGAGAAGTTGAAACGTTTTTGGGAAAAACTGGATGAACAAAATGAGCATTTGTGTTTGACATGGAAGCAGTAATACAACCTTAATTTTATTTTAGTGCAGGTCACTCATTTAAAAAGACTATAACATTAAACAATTGCATAAACTATGTTTGTAGATGTGGCCTTATATTTTATTTTGTCTACTAAAAATAGTTATTTTTGAAATACTGTTGTAATTAGAAGAAGCATCTTAGTCTTTAGACATAAATGAACTGTATAAGAGTTCAATGCTTGCAGTTGAATGTAGTTTGTGAACAAAGGCCTCTGTCTTTTTCTCCTGTCCCCTCTCTTGGGTCACCTCAAACACTGAATAATGAGGTTTTGTTAGCAGACCACAACATTTTTTGTAGGATCTCACGTTGTATTTAACTGGTGTAGACCTTTAGGAAACGGTTCAGCCATTTAAGATTGTTATGCTGTCAAGTTTCAGACTAATGGGTTAGCAAGTAGTAATGGCTGGTACCTTTTAGGAAGTGGTTATAAGTATGTATTAGCCCGTCTTTTGTCAGACCTTTATCCACAAAATTGAGTCAAGGGTTTGAGTAAATGTTGTCTATGTATGTGGTGCTATAAAGTTCCAGTATATATATCCTGCTGTTACTATAAATGGACAGGACAGGAGAGGTCTGCTTGGAACAGACTACTGCGGTCAGAGGGAACGTTACTGTCCCGCTAACTTGTTTGGTTTGTAGATAACGTTGCGTAAAAGCAGTCGGCCTCTAAGTGGTGGCTGATGTGAAATTCCTTGTAAAATGTCGCTAATGTCATTTTTGGCCGAACGCTGGTATCTGTCCTGGTTTTCCTCGTACTTCGAGAGGCTGCGTCAGACACAGCAGCTCCGACCCCTGCCACAGGCATATGGTATAATCCCTATAGCAGGGTGGGGGAGCCGTGTGGGAGAGGAGCACAGATTCCGTCTAACGGAGAAGCACGGAAAGGAAAACGGGCGAGAAACATGAGTCGAAATCGCCCCTCTGAAGGTTTCCACCTTGAAGGAATAAATAATCTCCCCCAGTTCTGAAAAGGGCAAGTAAAGAAAGACATTAAGTGTGTGAAAAGCGAGCGGAAGCGGTTGGAAGAAGAGGCGCGTCGAGGAGCGATCAAAGGCGTTTGACAGCAAGCTCAGGAACTTCACTGGATTTGGTTTCTTCGGTTTACTTTGAGACGACTTTCAAGTTTTGGTCCATTGCCATTCAGACGTTGTTTGTGATTTTACTTTCGTGTGCTTACCTCAGAGGCTGACTTTTTCCTGGGTCGAGCCGTGCTTTGGTAAACAGAAGAGTATCGGAGTTTGGAAGGGTAACGCAGGTCGTCAGCGGCTTGTCCTGTGAAACATTTGACATCTAACCCCAGATACTGGATCTAAACTTTGTCTCCTGGTTCCTTCCCCAGTTTTACCCCCAGGGGAAAGTGGTGTGCGGTTGAGGTGTAGTGTCTCTGCTTGTGATGGTACGTCGCTTTGTTTCTGTTGAGCCCGCAGTGTGGATTTACAGTTAGAGGAACTTTCAGAGGAACTCCACGTCTCTGTGAAATCAACTCGTTGCAGTGGACTGGCTTTGTTTACATGTGTTTGTGCAACTGAGACATCCTGTACAGTGTATGAGGATTACATTATTGTCTGGCTTTTTAAAGGGCTCCCTTTCACCCTGGCAGAGGTCAGCCACCTCCTGCTCTAGGTGGGTAAAGGGGAGCTGAGTGGCACACACAGTCTCTGTGGAGCTCTGTACAGATTGTGTGACATTGCCAGTGAAGGGTTGTGTGTGTCACTGGATTAATCTGAGTGATAACATCACTCTACACTGCCCTACTCCGTCCAGTGACGAATCCCCCCAGAAAGCGCAAGCAATTGGAGCTATTTTTAGTGTAAGGGATGGGGTAAAAGCAGGCAGCTGAAAACCCAACTCCCCTCCACCTCCTTCTCTTTTACCCCTTCTGTCACACTACCTCGCTTAGCCCACCTGGCAGAATGCTGGGCAAGCCTGGTTAGCACACAATTGACTTACAGCTACTTATGTGTTTTACAAGTGGTCTGGAAGAATAAAGATCAGAGGAACTTTGTCTGCTGAATAACAGAAGCTCTGTTGGAACCACACTGGCCATGGAGTCTCAATAACCTGGGAATACTAGCTGCACTGTTTTCTACTGGTTAAGGCTTCACTGGACACATAAACCCTGTACTGGATTATCCCTAAGAAGATGTCTGAAGGACTATGGCCGTGTTCTTTTGGTTAAACCTGCCCTGGACTAAGTGAGTCCCTCACAATAAAATACAGTCTATGCCTTTAGCCCTTAGAAATTTAGCTCACACTCTTAAATCAGAGTAGCTACTACTAGTAACATAGTGGAATAGAAAAAGCTCTCCTTCCGACTATCTAAAAGTCACCAGCGATCTGGAACAGCTTAGAACTCCAGCACACAGAAAGAATGCATGAAACTGCCGAAACCAACGTAACTAAAAGCTAACCAGACTAACCAAATATTCTATTTCCCCAACTCCCCATACCCACAGAGAAACAGAATATATATGTAGAATGAGAAATCTATATCTATAGTATAATTCAACCCAAGACAGAGATTACATCCTTTATATTTTTACTTCAGAAAGACAAGCTGCCTGTACACCGGTTGGTTGCCTTAGAAACCACAGTCACAAAAACAAGAAACAAGCCAGAGAAGACGGTGCCTTTTGATTGGTTGGTTGGTTTCCCACCATTTCAAGATTCGTTGATTTTTAGTTGGATGTAAACTGTTGAAGTGAACTCTGGGATTGAAAACACGCCTGATGACAGTTACCTGACTCCTCACAAGCTTGCGCGCCCATCAAAGCATATTTTGATTGACAGCATTTCCCTGCTGGATTGAACATTTGACAACCATTTCCATGGTGATCACATCATCATCCGTGGAGGACAAGAACGTGCCCTCTTGCAGGATGGTCCAGACAGAGCCCTGGATCGCCTCTGCCCTGCTCCGCAAGAACAAGAGTCAGTGCACACACACACACACACAGAGTATAAACTCTTACTTCCCTTAGTTCACAATATATTCACAAGTTAATGTCAGCCTGCCGTTGGTGGCAACCAGTGTTTTTGTGTGTATGTGAAATAATTCAGTTTGAAAGTGGTCTCTCAGTCTATGCTAATGGTTTCCTGTTAGGTTGTAGAGGGAGATTAACGTATGGCTCCGCTTAAAAAAAAAAAAAAAAAAAAAAAGAACAACTTCACTTTGAAGTGTAGTGAATTTGAGGAACAACTTGTATTAGTGCAGGAAGTGGTCTGTAGTTCCTGGTTCTGCTGGTCATGTGATCATTGTCCAATGAACTTTGAGGTCTTTTTGTAGTATAGACTCCTTGTAGCAATATAAGCTCAATTTACATTACTGATTAGTAGGTAAAGTTTGACACACATTCAACTTGGTTTTACTGATTGGATAATGTAAAAACGTGAATTATACAAAGCCTTTTCTTTATTATTTTTTGCCCAAACATTTGTTTGTTGTTGTCATAACTAACAACTACAGTAACTGTACAATAGGTGAAAGGAATCCAGTTGGTGATGTCATTTTGCTGTTGTAACACTATGATTAGGGGCAAGTACTCATTTCTCCTTATGGTTTATCTCATTTGACAAAAGATATACGTCTGCAATAATACAATGACACGTCACGCATGAGGGAGACCATGAGGAAAAAGCAAACAAAACAAAAAAAACATTTTCTCCATTACATTAGACGTGTTAATGTTGTTTTTGTCAGTGTGTTTTGTGTTTTGAGAAAGAACAGCATCTGTGAAATTATCATAGTAATAAGTTCACAGACACGCCTGTGGTCATTCGCCAGTGGTCTTTGCGGAGGTCTATACAATCTTACTTCAAGTTCAGCCATGTCCTGATTTACCCCAATGAAATGCACACCTGTTGTTGAAGTGCTTATTAATGATTTGATTGTTTGTAGTGGCTTGTGATTCTGAACATCTGGCTACTGCTACAGTCATGTAGTGCCATGTGGGCTTCAAGTATTGAGAGAATACATCTGTGACACGCTTGCTCTTATTGATGGAAATGCATAAAAACGTACAACTCTGCCCACATGACTATAAACTAATATCTTCTGTATACCAGCTTTAAGTCCATGCAGGGAATTTATTGTCCATCTTCTTTTTCCTGCCCTCTCTGTAGTCACTTACAAAAGCATAATAAAAGCCCCAACAATTCCCCCAACAATAATAATAATAATAATAATAATAATAATACAGTGATGGTAATTGATAGCAGTCTGTGCTGCATCACTATGTATGAGAGGGAGTCATTTTAGAGATTGAGATCACACTTGTTATAAAAATGAGATTCAATTAATGATTTGTGGAGATTTCGATACCTCATTACATAATGTAATGTTACATACTCTACAGGTGAATGTTGTGGTCTGTCCCATTTTCATATGTACTGCATTTTTAGGGCCTTTATCTCTTCTAGCTAACTATGTGGAATTCTGGAAATTGAAAGTGAGTGATTCAGCTTCCTGTCCGTGCGGTGTTCAGTCTTGAGCGCTCTTGTTTATTTTAGATAGCTGTTGATTCAAGCTTCCTGCATGTTCTTTTACAATAAATATGCCTAAATGTAAAATCAGTGGGAGGCTTTTACTATGACCAGTGCCACACAAGTGTTGAATTTACAAATTTACACAATTTTGTTACTTTGAAGCATTACAAAGATAAAAATAGGGCCAATTATATTAGAGTTAATTAAGAAAACCATCATGCTCATTTTTGAGGCATCGTTTAGACACCCTGAATATTTGAGTATGTACTGAACCGTAACAGCTGCCACTACATAGACAGAAATACAGCATTGTGAGCTGCCCAGTTCTGTTTAAGTTTGTGTCTGTACCAGATAGTAGCAATGCTAGATGAGTAACCGGGCTTATGGAAGTGATGAAAATGTACCTGAGAGTGAAGTGAAGCTCCAGAGTAGGTAAATAGCAGTGAACGGCAAGCTTTGTTTACGTAGAGCTTGAATCACGCTCTTGAATTAAACACTGTGTCCTGTTGACTCTTGCCTCATGATGATGTCATCCAGGTTTGATGCTGTCTTTTTCGTCTTCATCGTGATGCACTCAACCACCTCCAGCTGTCAAATTCAAGCAGGGCAGAGGTTTGGTTGTTGGACTTTCTTGGTGTGAGTAGCATCTACTTACAAGTTCTGTGTCAGCTACTGCATATTTAGTGTGACAGGGAGTGTTGAGATTAAATGAAGGTGGAAAGAATGTATGGTGTTTACTTCTCATTCATCTGTCTGTGAGGGTGATGTCTGTACTCAGCCGAAGATTGTTTGTAAGATAAAAGAAGCATCACTCAATGAATTTATGTTCTGTCTTGTTAAAATGCCACTCAAAACTGTCTTCACAACCTGTAAGTTATATATATATATTTAATATATATATTTAACCAAAATGACTCAGTATAAATAAGCTAATTCCATACTGATTCAACATGGATAAAATGCTAAAATCCCAACCTGATGTTTGAAGACGTCCACATTCTTTAGTAGTCTTAGTCAGTTTCCCCACGTTACACATACTGTATGTTTAATACTAAATGTTTACTGTGTGCTGTTCTTTTCTTTAAAATGGCTCTAACCCTTTTATATTTTATTTTTAAGAGACACCAGTTCCCCTTAATGTAAATGTTAGCGTAGATCCCAGTTTCCTTGAATTGTCTCCTCAATGGCCAGCACAGGGCTTACTGTTAAATTGCTTTGTCTTGTTGTCTTAAGAGTCTTCATTATTAGTGCTAGTGTGATTTTATCCTTTTTAATACATGACTTATTTTGAAAATGTTGTAAAAAGGTGACCAGTCTAACTGTGAGAAACATTCTCCAGGTGTATCGCAGTGTCAAAGTGCACACCAAACTGTTGGTACCTTAACATGCCTGATCACAGAATGTTTTTGACATGGGGTAGCAGTCTCTGCAGCCACCCCAATTAGTTTGCCTCCATCTGTCAGAAGCACTTTTCACACATGCACTCCGGGCAATCTCTAGGCGATTAGATCTAGACTTCACTCAGAGTTTCACTTTCACACATGCAGCACCCACTCGGACATACTCCGTTGGAAATGCGTTCACATATCAGGAGAAAAAGTCTGTTTGATTTCAGTGAGGGAGGGTCTCTGTGTGGAGAGTGTAGGAGGCACAATGTGGTACAATAAGTTCACAGTGGAAATCAGCTGATTTTTGTTTACGGCATCGAAGCAGAGCCAATTACATGATTAGAAACGATGCGTAATGTTTAACTTCAGTTTCATGAAGAGTAAAAGAAAAGTAAGATAAATATCTCCTATATTTAACGATGCTGTGCTGTGCAGATGTACTAACAGTCAATGCCCACAGTCTCACTGTGAATACCCTGAGAATTACAGGCTGTGTTCACAGCCAGGCTCACACGGACATTACGCGGACATTGTACTAGGGGGCTGGCAGGAGACAGTCTGTATAATGTTGGTGTGGGTTGCTGCCAGTGTTTGTATTCACACATGCAGCTCACCTGAGTAAAGTCCAGTGCATGTGTGAAAGGGACCGGAGAAAAGGAGTTGTCACTTCTGTATGTTGACATCACTGCACTTTGAGGTAAAAACCTCTATATGTCAAACTTAAATCTAATTCAGTAATGTGTCCTGTCATCTACTGGTTGTGACCACATCACACAAGCGTCTTTACACTGGTTTCTTGGGTACTAGTAATGGATTTCAACATCTTATTGATTAGCTCTAAGGCTCGCTCTTTTTAGCCCCACATGAGCCTGTACGGAGGTCTTCATCTGGTTTAGAGTCCAGGATTAAAAGTGAGGTGCCCTAGCGTTGACTTCACGGTCAATAAGCTCTAGATCAACCTGCACTGGGAAATAAGATGCAGAGAGAGAATCTCCATCTTCTTTTTTGTATGTCTTTTATTTACTGTTTTATTACTGCCATTTTTAATCTCTTTTAAACCCACTGTTAGAGTTTGATTCTATGTTGGGAGGAGGTGATGTAAAATCAGCATGGCCACCCACACAGCAACAAACACTGTGGAAACTATACAGTTTTAACACACAAGACTGTATGTGTTAAAACTATAGAGTGAAAAGTATGTGTCGCAGACATGTACCCAAGCATCACGTCCATGTGAGATTTGGACTATTACATTCATATTAATATGACTATTATAAGACTAAAGTGTCAACTGTTCACTTCTGATTCCACAAGACAGTACATATACAGATATACACTCAAAAAATGAAAC
>OMLM01003112.1:135619-154846 GCA_900302695.1 Helostoma temminkii | reverse complement strand
ATAAATAACTAGTGCTTGTCCACACCTTTGTTCTAGTTAACATAACACCCTCTACATTCACAGGTCCAGAGCATCATTCGTTCCCAGACCAGTATGGGCATGCGACACCGTGACCGCTCCACCACAGGAAACACCTTGAAGACAGCTGGTTGCAGCTCTGCTCTCACCACGTACTTCTTTGGAGAAGATCTTAAGGGGAAACTCACTATTGGCAGTTTTCTCGAGTTTCAGAGGAAACTGCAGCATGATGTGCTCAAACTAGAGGTAATAAAAAAGGAAAGTAAACGAGCAGGAGAAGAAAGTGTTAAGCTGGGAATATTCATGTACTGTTACACTACAGTGTAAATGAATTGCAATTTTGTTGTAATCACAGATCTCCTCTGTACCTTTTTTGTCTATTCATACACTTCTCCAACTGAAAGGAAGTCAATCTTACTTACTGCCAGAGTTAAAAAACAAATGTGTTTAAGTCGCAGGGAGAAGTAGGAGGGGATTGGTTGGTGAGATAGATTTACTGTACAACAGTAATAGTAGCTGATGGTGACAAATACGTTGTCTCTCTCTGAAAACCGATAAACCATATAAAATGCACCTTTCAACAACTCTGATTGGGCGTCATTCACCAAAGGTTTCTTTCTTCTTCGCGAGAAACACTCAGAGAAACATCAGATTGATGATTCATTCTTGAACCAGATTTTCTTGCACCTTTGTTGTGATAGTGATGAATCCCATTGTCCTTGTAAACTGAAATTGCAGTCCAGTTGTTCCTGTTTGGCAAAGGTAAACTCCTTGCCAGTTCCCTTTTGTAAACCCATAATGCTTTGTAAATTAATGGAAATCATTATTATATGTTATTGTAATTTAAATATTTTAATATGTAACTGTAAAAACTATAGAAAATGCAATTATAAATTGTTTTGCACAACAGTAATTGTGCAAAACAACACTCAATATCAACACTCAAATGTACATGAGTGTGCTCTTGAGGGTCTGTAAATCGTGTTCGTATCAAAGAACATATAAGCTACTTAGACAACACTGATCATAAAAACTATGGTGAAAAGATATCAGATTGCCTTCGCTGCCTCTAGAGTTACAGCCACTGATCAGTGTTGTTGAGCATATGGTTATTCTTTCAATTAGCATGGATAGTGCTTGGGGGAACTGTAACGTAAGAATTAAGACTTGTGTCAATGCATCTGACGCACAGAAATGTTTTAATTATACCACCATGTCCCAAGAGAGAAATCCCACACCACAGATAGGGTTGATACTGTTTTAACATGGTTATTGTTTTGTGTTTGCTCTCTTCCTTTACTTTTTCATATTTGACCATCTGCAGCCAATTTTTGCAGGTGTGAAACTCCATCCCTCCATTTATTTGTCATATTCTTTCACTTTTGTGCAAGTCTTATAATGTTACTAGTTTGATGAATTTCGTAGTAGAGCTGAAATTGGTTTGTGGTCATTATGTTTTTAAAGCAATATATCATACATAACAGCAATGTTCTAAAATTCAGAAACTCACAAAAAGTAGAAACTTCACAGGTGCACTAATGGGCAGGTCACCCCTTAATCTTTACTCTGGGCCTTTTCTGGTTTACTTGGGAGCAGCCACTCTCAAATGCGACAAATTAACATTTTGAGAGGTTGGCACATTCAGAGAGAAAAGAGAGAGGGAGCCATGTGGCTGTCAAGCAGCCTCGCATATAAATTGACTGGATTGACTTGATACTGCCAAAGCACGCTGTGGTTCCAGAAAAAAAAAATGCACATGCAAATTTAATGACACCACGGCCATCTCTCCACACATGATTCAAAATAAAGCTGTCCTCCTGTCTGTTTGTTCCTCTGCATACCACTGAGTTGTCATCTGTCTCTGTCTTCCCTTCCTCCAGTTTGAAAGGAATGATCCTGTGGATGGCAGAATCACTGAGAGGCAGTTTGGGGGCATGCTGTTGGCCTACAGTGGAGTCCAGTCACGTAAACTCAAGCACATGCAAAAGGGCTTAAAGAAGATGTTTAAGGATGCACAGGTAGACAAATCTGTGTGTTCTTATTAACACTTGCGTGTAACTCTGAGATAAGTAATTGCCACTTTGTGATTATATATGGTGCTTGATTAGATGGTGTTTTAACTAATTGCTCTACATGAGAGGATTCCTGACAGACAGTGTGTGCCTGAGGTAAAGGGGGATTGTGAGTGTGTGAGAGAGGCAGGATGAGAGGTAATACATCACTGGGAGAGGACAGCACATTCAGAGCCTGATGTTATCCACCTTACTGACACTTAGTCTCTCTCAAATCCTCTATCTTCTACATTCTGGGTTTGTGGTGACCAAATATAAAGCAGCCAGTGCTCAGCATGTGACTATAAGCTATTTCCCCATCTCTCTGAGCTGTTCTATGAGCTCTATCAGCTGTTTCACCTCCAGTATCTCCATAGCCTCGCACTCTCTGTTACAGGTTTTTCCTCACCTCTTTTATTCTTTACTCAGTTTAGGGTAGTGAGGTTCACCATGCAAGGTTTTTAATAAGAGTTTTACTTTTCCTTCGCTCAACCATTCTTTCACCAATCAGCCACATTGCTTTAAGCAGTATGGCCCCATTGGGACAGAAAAACAGGGTACAAATGTAAAAATAGTCAAGATGTAGGTGGCGTGAACACAACTTAAGTATGTGCCTGTTCATTTCCTTTTTTCAGTGCTTTAGTTGAACTTTGGTTTCGTGCCGGTTCTGCTTCACTGTAACAAGCCCCATCATTTAACTGACTGAAGTTACACCCATGAATATTATAGTATATCCCCAGAGATGTTGTTGTAAAATACAGCCCATGTCTTTTTCTAAACTAGCAAGCATCACATTTTAGTTTTTTGTTACACATTAAAACACCGTAGATACCAGACTGAACTATAATGAGGCAAATTTGATGGTTAAATGTAGCCATTAGCAGAAAGAAGAAAATAGAGAGCAGGAAAGCTGCCATTTCTCGCAGGCATGGGAAAAATATGAGGGTGAGTACTGCAAGTTTTGTCTCCCTAAGGAAGTAAATTGCAGTAAGCATCTCTCTCTCTCTCTCTCTCTCTCTCTCTCTCTCTCTATTTCAGCATTGGCCTTACCTGTTATGTAAATAAGAAGTGTTATTCACTGCCTAAGACCAGCTGCTCACTTTTCTTTGTAAATGAGCTCATCAGCAGTGTGGCAGATGTGTGACTATTTGTCTGTTTTATATGTGTGCATGTGTGTCTTAGACCGTCTGTTCCCCTGTCTGTGGTGCACTGTTCATCCATGTGTGTAGACTGCTTCTGCTCACTTCCTCTTGTGATTTGTGTCACACTGCTGAGCCGAGCCTCTCATGGAAATGTCATTGTGCAGCTTTTATCAGTATTTGACTTTTGATTTTTCACAGCATTGCAGTAAAACTGTCGAATGATTAGTTTAATAACACACCTGTTATTTGTTAATTTTCCTTGGTTGTGTAGGGTATCACATTTGAGGAGGTGGAGAATTTCTTTACTTTCCTGAAGAACGTGAATGATGTAGATACAGCCCTGAGTTTCTACCACATGGCCGGAGCATCTATAGATAAAGGTACACCCATATTCCGCCTTTTTCTCTGACATTCTCTCTTTCCTCCTTTAGACTTAACTGTTGTCACTTTCATCCTCTGTCTGTCAGTGTTGTCAACACTCCAGCCAGCCAGATCAGCTTCACACATCTCTCTTTGCTTGGCTTCTCTCCTAATCCTAGTGCAGTTATTTGTCATCTGGTTGTCCAGCCATTCATTCCTCCCAGCTTGCAGGAGAATGCATGCTTAAATGCAAGAATCACAAACAAGCACGAGTTGACAGAGCACCCTATTGATGCAGTCATTAACAAAGGAGGGAGAAGAGGGTTCTGACTGGGTTGTTCCATCATTGCATGGTTGCTCCTTCTAATCAGGAGGGTGTGTTTGAGCTGTGAAATGGTGGCCATTTACTAAACATTTACTAGTTACACACAACAGAAGGTTGACTATCTTGCTAAGTAGTTGGAGGCCAGTAACTTGAAACTTAAAGTAATATACTGTCACACAATGGTGAAAAAATATGTTAAGAATAGCTGCATTTTAGATTTTAGATCACTAAGCATTAACCATGGTAATAAATACATACATGCATTTCCTGTGACATCTTAACAGTAAGTTGTGGCAGTGGTAAGCTTTGAATGTGGAACAATTGTTTTTGCATGCTCTGTTTGCATTAGCAGTAACTTAATACAGCTTGAGTAAAGTGCAGAACAATCATTGTTTCCAGTAAAATTTGTGTGAAGGCTAATTTAAGCTCGTGTGATAATGACAGACTGCACCAGCAGCACAAGCAATGAAGAATGAACCTTTTAGCTTTTTTAAATGACAAGTTTTGGATGAGTCAGTGTTTCCTTCATTTATTGCAGTGGTTCAGTCCTTCAGTTGGCCTCCATGCTTTCTATCAGTACATTCATTCATTCTGATTCACTGATGAAACAGCTGTTCAGTCTACCCTTAGGTGCTTGTTGCCAATGTGTACTGTCAGCTGCATGTCTGCACATTGACAAGCCAAGTGTCTGTCAGTTATTTGGAGGGGTATAAAAACATTAGGCAGATATGGGCTCAAATGATCTCCGTCCTCTGGTTGTCTATGCACTGAAACCTCCCATTGATCACTTTTTCTCTTCTCTTTCACATTTAGTTTATTTTTTCCCCCATTCTTCTATCTTTTTCATCTCTCTTTCTAATCTGATGATTTCACATGCTTTTATGATTTATCATAGTTGGGAGTGTTGTCTGATCCGTGGATTGTCTTTCTTAAAGATAGAAAATAAATCCACTGATGAGATTGGTAGTGGACATTATTTTTGTCATCCAAGCTGTCTCCTGTTTCTTTTTACCTTTAGTCTTTCACTTGTGTGCCTTCTGAAGCATCAAAATCAATAATCTTGGTTGAAACTAACGTGACGTAATGTCATCATTTTGTAATGTATTTGTTTTTCAAAGACCCTAAGGATTTTCCCTCTCATATTCTATACATCTCTAACACCTCCTCTCAGCTGGTCTCATTCTCTGCGATGATGATGTCTGCTGCTCCTTCTCTCGTTCTCATGTATAGGATATCAGTATCCCCGCCTTTAATCGATTTCATAGCAGTTTGGCTGGCACACAATGTCCTCCATGTCTGCCATTTGCGGGCTGGCTCGGGTGTTCACTCACAGATCCACAAATGCTCAATCTTTCTATCTGTGGTTCTCTCTGTCTCTCAGTTACCATGAAGCAGGTGGCTCGCACTGTGGCCAAGGTGGAACTATCAGATCACGTGTGTGATGTGGTGTTCGCTCTGTTTGACTGTGATGGTAAGAAACTTTCTATCCACTGCAAATATTTATGGAAATAAACTTAATGAAAAAATTGCCATTAATACAGAACTCATTTCTTCCTCTTACTTACTCTTCCTTGTTATTTCATCATCTCTCTGCCCTGTCTGTCACCCCTCTCTCCCTTCTCTTTGCTCCATCTGTCTTCTTCAGGGAATGGAGAGCTTAGTAATAAGGAGTTCATAGCCATTATGAAGCAGCGGCTGATGCGTGGTTTGGAGAAACCCAAGGACATGGGCTTCACTCGGCTGGTGCGTGCCATGTGGAAGTGTTCCCAGGAAACCGCCTGGGACTTTGCCACACCAAAGACACAATAAAGACAGGAGGCAATGTGTGAGCAACAGAGAGAGAAGACAGAAGTGTGTGTATAAAGCAACAACACCAGTATCATCAAAGACATTCAACAGGTCTCGAGAATTTAACTGCCAAGTAATGCAGTGAACTCATTAGGTCTACAGCTCTGAGCTCCATCAGTCATTAGCGCATGTTGCTGTGGTTCAGGCTATCAATGCAGTGCCTGAAGCATGCTGACACAGCGGAGTGTCACTAAAGGCTTCTCTAGTGTGCCTGTGAAGGGCAATATGGGTGTTTGTATGTTTTAAAATATATAAGATTAACTATGTTTATTTTTGCCATATTCTATAGAGGAATGCAGTGTCACCAGGCAACTGTGACCCTTTGTCAAAAGCTATACAAAAGCATTACTTTTATATTTGTATTTAACATGTTTACTGCAAAAGGCAAGACAAAAAGTGCAATCAATCTGATTTGACCTTCAATTATGTAAATGCTACAATATTATTATGTCTGTTCTACACTGACAAGTGGTACAAATAGCAGAAGTGTATATTCTTGTTAGCACTTCCTTATTGAGTCAGCTAATTAGAGTTTACTCTTCTTTTATTTTGTCCTATAAAACAGCAATGATGCTTGTCTTGCTCCACAATGTACTGTGTATACCAAAATACTTTATATACGATAAATGTAAAAACAACAAAGATGATTTAATATGTAAAATTGAAGTGTAAAATAACAAGTGTCATTGTTGTTCTGCCATGTTCTCTTTCTCTGTGACTGAGAAGCACAGTGTGGGATTAGTAGGACTGATCTATAAGGCCCCAAGAAAGTCATTTGCCATGTGTAATGAAATAGTGTAACATTTTTAGACCAAAATCCATGGCTGATAGTATGCAGTGGCTTGGAGTGTGTGCCAGAGCAAGGAAAAGATAGTTATGTGCGTGGGTGTGTTTGTGTGCGCCAGAGCAGTCAGCAGTTTTACCTAATTGCAATGGACAGGATGGGCAGTCCTCAGTCTCTGCTGCCCATTAAAAGATTGTCCTGCAGCCCCTTCACACACTCACTGTAGTGCACTGTCCTGAAACAAGCTGGTTTGCTGTCTCGCTCACATTGCAACTGACAAATGGAAGTGGTGCTCTGGAGTGATGGCAATACAAGAGATAAGGTTGCAGGGCCTCTCATCAGTATTCCACACAGAGATTCTTTTCAAGGCTTAACTCTGACATTAGTCAAATGGAACAGAAAATACTTTTAACAGAACATCCCAATGTTTATCCTAAACCACTGGGATTAGAATTGTTTATGTATCTTAAGAAATAGGTGATTTTTCTCCACCTGTCAAGGAACAAGTAATCTTGAGAACAATGAAAAATCACAAAATTCAGAATAATAAAGAAACAGTAACTCATTCTCAATACAAAGAATTTTGATGCTTTCTCAACAGCGGGTCATTTGCTGTTATTGGGGTTTCAAGTGATTTTAATGGACAATGCTTTGATTATTAATTGACAAAATAACAAGTCTATGCAGTGCGTAGAAAAAAGTCTGAATGTTATCAGTCAAATACATAATTGATAATTGAATAAAATTCCTAATGAATATGAATAAAAGTCGTAAAAGTAATTTATCAAAAATGATTTTTTTACTGGAAAGTTATTAAACTATCCTTTTTCAGTCCTATTATCAACGACACAGTTGTTTTAAAGTGCTCTTGGAGCCAAGACTGATTTCATAGAGTACAACATGCAGCCAAGCAGCAACATTGCTTCAAAATGCATCAAGTGTCCCAACAAGCGTTCCATCTGCACTGAAAAATAGCCCAGAAACAGCTCTACAGTAGCTGTGCTGCACCCTGTCCTGTTGAAACCCTCAGCAAGCACGCTCTGTCACATTTCTCTGCTTGGTGAGCACTGAAGCTACACTCAATGGTTAACTGCTGTCAGAGTTAGGATGAAGACTATATTTGGAGACTGGGTCAACATTTCTTTACACACAGGCACAGAAATGTACACACTTCCCTGTATATTTATGACTCGTATAGACAGTGAATGTGCTGTTCTACAAGTGGTGTGCAAAGGAATGAAGGTTTTTGTTAACACTGAATGCAGTGAGTGTGTACTTCATAGGCCCACGTTATACATTATAAGTAAACAAAATAGTGCACTGTTTTTACTTATGCCAGATTCTACATATGCTGTAATAATAGAATTCAGTGCAAGACCTGTCTATAACCACTAGGTTTGACTTCTCACGCTGAACTATCTGTACTTTTTAACTGTACGTACCACTGGTGTGCTGCAAAATACTTTAGGATATCCAGGATTCAGTATCCTTGAAGCGAACCTAAGAGGTTTTACACAGAAACCATGTAATTTATTTAAAACTAAATATATTTGTAGATTACAGTTGTAGTAAATAAAGGATTAGACCAAGTATAGAAATTGCTGAAAAGGAGGGTTATTTAACACATTTGAAACAAATATCTTGTCATGGTGAGCTATCCAGGTCCTGATAATGACAGAGCCATGTTACTTGTGCATAGTATCCAGCCTTTGTCAGGATCTTGGCTTGAACTGCATTTTGATCATTCTATTTTTAATCTGTTTATGTTTTCCAAATATAGTCCAAAATTGGTGAGGCATGTACTGTTACCAGTCTACTAACAAGACCCACTGCTTGCTTTATTATATAACAGAAACATTGTCGCTTTAAACCCAGCTCATAGCAGCAACAAAAACAGCAATGGGCAGTGTAATACCTGAACAGAGATGTCAGCCGAGACATTGATCCATGATCACGTGATATGAACACTTATTATTCACTGTTCATATTCGTACAGGACTGTTTCACATTTAAAACTAAAAGCGCACAGTGTGTGGCTGCCATCTGGAGGCTTTGCTGGAATATACATGTACAGAGTACATAAGTTTTTTTTCCCTCCAATCTCCCAAGGTAGAGTTTCCTATCAACTATTACTCTTGGATTTGTAGCGAAAATGAAGAATATACCTACAGCTATAATATGTGACTTATTTCACGTTTATTCACATACTTTTAGAATGTGTGGCAAAAACACACTTTAATGTATACAGGTGGTGTCAAAGACGTATTGAACACATGTATTCCCATCTCAAGGTTTTTAGAGTGAGCTTTACCCTTTTAACCAGAACTCATTTACAGTATTTCTGTTTTACTGTATTTAGTAGAATTTGAATTTCTTTGATTCAAAATTACTTTCATGTTGTAGCTTTTTAGATATTCACAAAGCTTACTACTAAATATCACTACAGACAGACCATTCAGTATTTATGCTTCATGTAAATCTGTATCTCTAGGAGAAGGTCTACCCATTAACTGAAGACAAATGAAAAGTGTCAGTGTCAGCTTGAAGAAAAGATTTAAGAAAACAGCACATTTAATCTGCTGGGTCTTTAATTACAGATACAAGAAATTTGTAATAAAAATGACAGAATTTCATACAGTAAATTCAAATAATTGAAACAAACATGGCTCTCAGTTATGGGTGTAAATAATTAATTCAATACCACTGACAAGAGGGGCATTTACAGGGCATCCTAACACAAAAACTGTTTCAAAGCAAAATGACTTGAGAACAGAGAAATCATCCAAGGTCCTAAAGGCTGAAATGGAATAAACCTAATAAATACACAGTATAAAACTCAGTTCTACTTGTTAAATGTCATTATATAATGTTGAGAGAAGCCCGAGCATACACCCTTTCCACATCCAAATGTGGCCAAACAAAATTAAACAAAATTCAAGGACCCATGTGATTGATTAAAAACATGTATCAGCCTTTTCTTAACACATAATAGAGAACATGGTGTATGGCTGTAAATCTACATATGAATGAGAAACTGTTACAAAAAGAATTACAGGAAACTTAAAGTCACATAAGCATTTACCCACACCTAACATTAAGAGGTGGCCTGCAGCCACCTAGTGGCTATAAGTAGTAATTGTCACATGAATGTCAACCAGTATACTCAAATGTTACAGCTGCAAACATCTGTCTCCTGCTGCCACAGCTCCACTAACAGTTGCTTCAAGATCAGAGCTCAAACAAGCACTCTCCATTTAAAAAAAAAAGAAAAAACATTAACTCATTGCAAGTGTCATCTCTGTGGTACAGATTATTTTGTTAGTGTGCTGCTGCTGGGTGGAAATGAAGGAGGGACTGTATACATGGTGAGAAGGAGTCCTGATCACACAGGTACAGTACAGTTCAGGGTGGGAGGGGCCAGAGTGAGAAGGTCCCTAATCACTGTCAAATTTGATCGAGTTGACTGTCGTTGAGATGGCTCCGCCGCGGTAGCTTCCCCTCTTCTTCTTTGTCTTTTCATGGCGAAATGACTTGCCTTTTGTGAACTTCAGCACATCGTTGGCTTTCTGTCCCCAGTCCCCATTGGCTCCGTACTGGAAGTAAGAGATGACAAACCGTTCTGTCATCTATACCATCTTATTGTGTAGTGCTACAGCTTAAAGATGTTACTGAACTCACCTTAGCTTCAAAAGAGTTGTCTGCAAGACGGGGGTCCACATTTACGTCTTCCTCTCTTATTCTACGGAATGGTATGTTGCCAGACTAAAAAAAAAAGAGGTAATTATATCAAATTATGTCAGTTTTCTTTTAGGTAAACAACTTTTATCCAGTAACATTCACTACTAACTAAAGCCAGTTTTAGACAGAAATCCTGGTTTGCTAATTTATACCACGCTAACAAAGCCAGCAGGATGCTGAACCAGTGTCTTTTTACACACAGATGTGGGTATCCTGGTGTTTGAGTCGTGACATTAAATATACTTTGCAAATTAGAAGAAGATCTTGACTCATACAACTTGGGGGTAGGCAGAAGTAACTTCTCGTTGTTTGGAGAAGGTTGGGGTCAGGTTAAGAATAATAACACATAAGTGGTTGGGCTTGACCACCTTCTTCAGCTCCTTTTATCCATCCACTTTATTGTTGGAGCAGTCCTTTGTGAATCTTGATGTTTCTCCTTAAATGCACGTCTTATCTAAGTACATTGCTTGCACAATTTGCTTAAGAAATAACATAAGCAAAATGTTGTTCCTCCTTTTGACAAATGAGGCAATTTTACTGTCTCTAGTGCCAGATTAAAAAAAGTCAATAATGGCTTTATAATGCTGGTGCTCAAATGAAAAGCTACCATGTCAATGATGTGGTGGCAACATGGCACAATAATCCTGCCTTGAACAGCCAGTGATAAAGAGGCTTAGCATTCATGACGTACTTCCAGTCTATTACCTTTTTATTGGCTTTAGGGAAAGTCTGAGGTGTGGTTGTTGCTTTCTTGTTTTTTGGTGTTGTGACTTCGTTTTCGCTTTCTGATGATTCTTCATCTCTTTTTCTCTTTCCATTGGTACCTACATGAATTAAGGAAAAGGTTACATGTGCTCATGTTAGAGAACAACTACGCTCAATCTTAGTTATACAAAACCAAGCGTTGCTTAACTAAGGCTACGTTCACGCTGCAGGTCTTATGTGTCTGACCGCGGCTCTGAAGTGACAATAACGTGATGTCACATGCAGCATGTTGTGTATGAATTAAACACAGGTTCAGCTGAAGTGAGCTTTTACAGTTTCATATCATTTATCAAATGATAAAATGATATGAAAAATGATAAAAAGAGCGCAAAACTTAAACGTTTCTTTAGCGATGGCTGCCACGTCCGTACAGAGATGTGTGTGGATGCATCGGAGCCAAGAGTGGCGACACCGTCCCATCCACAATTTCATGACGTCAATTGGTTGATTAATTACATCTGACAGCTCCTCTCCATAAGACTCTCATGCCAAGACAATGATCTCAGGCGAAAAAAGTCAAACATCGGCTTTGGGACACTTTTGCCTGCAGTGTGAACGTAGCCTAAGATGCATTAAATTACGATTACAAAGCCAACATAGGCTGGGAAAAACTGATTTGCATGGCTTTCTTAATAATGTTTACCTATAAATACATTTAATGTACAATTAATGCATCAAATGTTCATAGCACATTCAATATTTGCTTTAAGACTTACTATTTGCAGGGGTTGTGGGTGCTGTGGCCGCTTTCATTGGTGCTTCCGACTCATCTGATGAACTGTCTGAGGAGCTGCTGCTCTCTTTAGGCTTGCCTGCTGGGGTTTTCTTGGCTGCTGCAGCAGGTGTAGCTTGTTTTACAGTACTTTTATTGACCTCCTCCTCTTCTTCAGAGCTGCTGTCATCGGATGAGGACTCTGCTGGCTTTGCCGGTGCCTTGGCTGCTGCAGGAGTCTTAGGTGTTGCTGCTTTGCCGTTGAGGACTGCAGGCTTAGCAGGGGTGGACTTGGTCTCTGTCTCGGAATCAGAGCTATCTGAGGAGTCAGAGCTGCTCTCTTTAGCTTTCTTTGTTGGAGCTGCCTTTTTTGTGGCTGCGGGTTTGGGTACTGGTGCTGCTTTCTTAGGCTCATCCTCATCACTTGAGCTGTCATCACTCGAGTCTGCAGGGGCCTTGGTTTTGCTAGCAGCAGCAGGTTTCTTGGCTGCTGCTGGAGCTTGTTTTTTGACAGCAGGCGTAGACGCCTCATTTTCAGAATCTGAGCTGTCACTGTCAGACTCTGAGCTGCTCTTTGCAGCTGAGGCAGGTTTTGCTGCAGGAGTAGAAGGTTTTGAAGCTGGGGTGGCTGGTTTGGCTCCTGCTGGTTTGGCCTTCACCGGTTCTTCCTCATCTTCAGAAGAAGAGTCAGATTCAGAGCTGCTCTCTGCTGCTGCAGACTTAGCAGCAGGAGTAGCAGGCTTTGATGCAGCGGTAGCAGGTTTAGCTACTGCAGATTTAGCAGCTCCAGGTTTTGCCTTGACTGGTTCTTCATCTTCAGAAGAAGAGTCCGAGTCAGAGCTGCTCTCTGCAGCAGCAGGTTTAGCAGCAGGAGTAGCAGGCTTTGAAGCTGGAGTAGTAGGTTTAGCTACTGCAGATTTAGCAGCTCCAGGTTTTGCCTTGACTGGTTCTTCATCTTCAGAAGAAGAGTCCGAGTCAGAGCTGCTCTCTGCTGTCTTGGCTGGGGCTTTGGAAGCTGCAGCAGGTGCAGGTGGGGCTGCAGCTTTAGTTGGAGCTTTTGCTGGAGCCTCATCTTCGGAGCTGCTCTCTGAATCTGAGAAAAACAATGTTCAAAATTCTGCAGACTGATATGCATGTAGGTATGGTGAATGACAGGATGAATTCAAGAGTTGGTCCCACTATGAACTAACAAAACAAACAAGTATCTACACAATGAAAGCAAATAGCATTACAAGGAATTTCTTACAGAAATGCTCATTTTCTTTTGGCCATCTCTTACCAGAACTTGAGGACTCTTTCTTTTTAGCTGCAGTAGTCTTGGCAGGTGTGAGTTTGGCTGCACCAGGTTTAGCTGTAGTCGCCTTTGCAGGAGTTACTTTAACTGCAGGTTTCTTCACCTCTTCTTCCTCCTCAGAGCTTGAGTCTTCATCTGAATCGTCCTCTTTAGCATGTGCAGCCTTAGCAGGAGCAGGTTTGACTGGAGCTTTTTGCACTGAGGCGGCTTTGGCCACAGGCTTCTTTGCCTCCTCTTCATCTGAGCTTGAATCTGGAAACACACAGAAAAATATTTGACAGATATTTTTAACCGTTCTGTCATGCTGAGTAGAAATAACTGGACAAAATCCTGAACTGAACTGAAAGTACCTGAACTCTCAGAACTGGACTCCTTCTTTTTTGCAGCAGGTTTGGCAGCAGCAGTCTTTACCTGTGCAGGTTTTGCTATGAGGGTTACAATACTGTTAGACAGGCTGTTAAAACAATGAAAGTGCAAGATGGAAATAAGGGCAACCTCTTACCAACTACTTTCTTCTCTTCTTCCTCGTCACTGCTGGAATCGCTGTCTGAGGAATCACTGTCCTTGGCCTTACTGGCTGCTGGTGCAGCTTTCTGGATTGAAGCAGGAGGAGGGACTGCGCTGTAGGCTCCTGAAAGAGGGAGAAAACTAATTGACTGAAACAGATACATATATTTTAGGCACTTTAAGTTCTTCCCGGTTGGACCAGGTGACAGTGCTGACAGAGGTCTGCCAGTGATTTAGCACGCCCAACGTTGAGTTAGTTAATAAAAACTGTGTCTGATGATGATATAGTTTCTGTGTGGAGGAAAGAAACCTACTCCAATGTAATGATTTTGATTTAAAGAAGGAAATTATTATTTTAGGCATGAACGCAGGGACTTTGTCTCAGAATGGCCAATCTCCCGTTCTCTTTTATAACAAAACATGATGGAGAGACGACCTCACTTGAGGTCAGGACTAAGAGAAGTGCCCCTTTTAAAAAAGAAACTCCATGAAAATACTGTAAGTAACTTCAGTTTAATGAGCTAAAAATGTATTTTAACTTTGTATTAGGCATTACATTAAATTTTGTCTAAATTGGCTGAAATGTCAAATTGTGGAATTTAGTTTAATTGACAGGGACTGTGCAGCAGTGGCAAATTAACAGGGGCACAGGGAGAGCAGCTGCCTGCTCTACTGTAAGGCAAGGGGGCCACTACCAATCAGTCCCAGTCCAACTCTTCTATTCCTAAAGCTGTAATTGGACGATAAAATTATACATTTTGTAAATTATGTGCATAAGCTGCTGAAATCACTGAAGCCGAGAAAAAAACAAAAAAAACAAAAAAAACCCAACAACAGTATTTATGCACATTTACTACACCCCACATTTTAAGTAGCCATCATAACTAGGTCTCCTTTGAAAAAGACAATCTCTATTAATTAAATTAAATTTACTGCATAAAAACACATCTTGTGTATTATAAAGTGTAATCCCCCCCCTCCCCAAATAAATTGTGGCCAGTAAAAATGCTGAATGGCTAGTAACTTTGGAAAACCACAAAAAAATAAATAAATAAAAAGTTGAACACACCCACCTGCTTTGGGTTTTTTGTTGGGAGGGGCCTCATCTTCAGATGAAGAGTCTTCACTACTTGATTTGGCAGCTGCAGCAGCTGCTTTTACAACAGTGGCTTTGACTGGAGCCTATCACAACACATGACGTAAGAAGTTCAACACTTCTCTACACTTTTTTGCACTTACAGGGTGTATTAGATTGAGATTACTCTACATTATTCTAAACTTTAGAATAAAAGGGTGGGGAAAAAACATGTAAAAATATTAAAATACATCATACCTTGGCTGGTTTGTCATCTTCAGAATCTGAACTATCTTCACTGCTGCTGCTCTCTTGTTTTTTCTGTGCTGCACCTTTAGCAGGAACAGCTGGTTTGGGTGTTGTGACTGTCTTAGGTTCTATTAATCAGAGGAAAATTAGGCGAATTAGATACATTTTCATCATACGCTTAACTTTGTAGTATTGCAGATTTCTGGCTATAATCTCACTTGGTGCAGGGACTTTAGCAGGCTTCTCATCCTCAGAATCAGATTCTTCACTGCTCGAGCTGCTGTCTTTCTTCCTTATGCTGCCTGCAGCAGCAGGTGGCTTTACAGGAGCCTTCACTGGAGCCTACGAGCAGAAACTGCATTTTAATAAGAGCATAAACCCAGAAACACGTCCTTGTAACAATATCAAGATGTGGAATTTATTTGTAATTTTTGATGTCTTCTCATACCTTTGCAGGTGCTTTCTCCTCCTCAGAGTCACTGGAATCTTCACTGCTGCTGGATGCAGCTTTAGCAGCTGCTGCTGCTTTAGCAGGCACCACCTTGGCAGCTAAAGATTATAGAGAATTTTTAAAAAAAGCATGCTCTTATAATAAGCAGAAGGTTTCTGAAGGTTCATTAACATATTGTTATTACCTGCAGGGGCTGCCTTAGTTGGTTTTTCATCCTCACTGCTCGACTCTTCACTGCTGGAACTCTCTTTACTGGTTTTTGCCTTCTTGGCTGATGGACCATTAGTAGCATCAGCCTGGTTAGCAGGTGTTTTTCGTTTCTTGGCTTCAGGGGACCTAGGAAGACCCATAGTTATATTAAAATGAGGAATCTACCTAAAAATATAATGTTAATATAATTTGTAAAACAATTAGCTTGCATTTTATTATTTTGATGTGATTGTGCTGATCACAAATAAGTAGTGTAATGAAGCCAACTGGAGACATAACAGATCTGCTAAAATACTAAATAAATGCTGTTATATACTGTGGGCCCAGCAGAAATTATTATCCCCCCCCTTTTTTTAAAAAACAGGTACAACACACATTAAGGGCATCAATTAAACCTGGTACTATTACCAAAAGGCAAAATTTACCTTGATGCTTGATTACCTATAAAGACCACCTAAGAATCACCCAGTGTTACAAGTTCAAGAATGGATGTTCTGCTAAAGACAATGTTAGCAGGTATTAACTTTACAGCTCAAAACTTACTTCACCCAGAAGTTGTAGATGTTGACAAGACTTTCTTCATTTTGATCTGGTGCATTCTGCAGAGAAACACATGAATGTTAGCTGTTAGCCAATTACGACTTTTCAGTTTTAAAGTCTGTACGGTTTAACTCACAACTCGCTACAATGTGATTACTATTCACATTATAACAAGTGAGATTTAACATTAGTTAAATATTAGTAATAACACCGTGTAAACAAGTGGCAGCTGACACACAACTTGCTCGTGGGTCCCTACACGTGCTAACTTCGCCGGCCACTTCACGCTCTCTTTACACGGCATTCATTACTCCTCGTGCGTCCGTATTTCTCACCTGGAGACAGACAGCACGTGCGACTGACTGTCAACCAAACCAGAATAGTTACTTACCACTTTAGTCTGTTTCAGAAACTGCTGAGCCGCCTTGGTGAACTTGTTCTCTAGCAGAAATGAATACACGCATTTGTAAAGATCACTCGGCACGGACTTTTGCTCCGCCATCTTCTCCACGCTCCTTCCGAAAGTGAAGGAAGTGAAGGAACCGTCAGTTGTGCGCATGCGCCCAGACACGACATTTAAACCGACAAAGTGACCGTTAAAGTTTCTAAATATACAATATCAGTCTAGTGTTTTAGTAGTTATATTATGCCATTTTGACGTTTTAACGTCACATTTTATGGTCGGTCATCTTTTTTTACATTGTATTTACCATGCCGTCGTAGTACAGGCGCATACTTTATACGTCATAACCAATGACTTTTTTTCCTGTCCCTCGTGTCATAACATGGTCGACTTTCAACTAAATAATCCAGTCTGGCAATGACATACACCCTAAATCAGCAGAAATAAAAGTGCGAATCTATTCTTTTTCGGCCATGCCTCGCTACGAACTGTCCCTGATCGTGAAGACGATGCAGCGGCCAGAGACGGCGGCTGTTCTCCGGCGAACAGTGGAGACTTTGCTTGAACGAGGTGCGGTGGTGAAGAACCTGGAGAACCTTGGAGAGAGACTGCTGCCTTACAAGATGACCAAGCACAATCAGAGACACAGTCGAGGGGCTTACTTTCTAGTAGATTTCTACGCAGCACCCAACATCCTTACAGGTTTACTGGATCACCTGCACCGTGATGTGGACGTGGTGAGGCCGGCAGTGCTGAGGAAGGACGCACAGGTTTCTAGCAGGACCTGCTGCGGCCCACAAGACTGAATGTAAGCAATGACTGGAGTGTATGAACTGTCTGTTGAATGGAAACCACAACTGGCCTATGAGTAGTGTTTTGATCCACACTTGTGTGCATAGGTTGTCATGGATTTAAGGCTGTAGTTGGATTAATTAATGTGCTTGATCATTGAGTTAATTTCTTAAGTAACTTTTTTGTTTTGTCTATGGATTAACCAGCTAATCGAGAGTAATAACAAAAAGTTTAATAAGAAGCGATGCATGACAACCAGAATCACTGATTTAATCTAAAATTAGTAAAGTAGTCTAAACTAGTTTTATTTCCAAGTAGCAACAGCAATTTAGAAGTTGGTTAAAAACCTCTAATAATAGAGAGATTCCCAAACCTCCCAGCGATATATACTGAGCAGCCTCAACACTAACACCACCTGGTGGTTTTAATGTAATGGCAGATGTGGGTCAGCATAGTGAATGACCTGCTTGCACACAGAGATCACAGCAAAGTAGTGGACTGTTAACCTCTGCCAGAAGTGGTCAGCTTTTCCTGGGATTTGTTCTCTGTGGAATTATTCTGGGTCACCTTGATGAATGTCTTTCCTTAACCTTAACCATGTTAAGGTCCATCTTCTGCTGACATTACTGACCTGCTGCTAATATTGACTAGTCCATGCAGAGATCAGTAGTCCACCATCTTTGTCTGCAGCCTGGCCCCATACACAGAAAGCTGTGATGCACTGCGTGTTCTGACACCTGTCAGTCACAGCCAGCACAGAATTTTCCCCATGCTGAACCCTGTCCACCACAATGGTCACTAACTTACTTAAACTCTTGTTTTTGATAATTGTCCTTAAGAATTTTGAACAGTCATACTAAGACTACCAAAACACTACTTAAATGTGAATCACTGTTGATGTTAGTCACCGGTGCAGCTGTCAGATACTTTTATTGGTTTGGAAACATTCTTAAAGGTGATATTTGGCTATTCATTGTGAAAATATTAGCTGTCACATCCTAACTTCGTCAAGCAGCACAAGAAATATTAATCTTGGCAATGCCAATATGTCAGATTATATGAACGTAGCAGAGTCTCTTAATTACAGTCTTACTTGGCTTATGACAGATAAATCAATACAGGGTTCAGCATGGGGAAATGTACTGATATAGTGTGGAGTGACTGCCAAGAATTTATAGTACAGTAATATCAGGTTAGAAACTATGTCACCTTTACATAGTTTGTCCACCAGAGGTCATTGACAAGTTTATTTTGTCAGTTAAATTTAATGCCTAGTACATATTTTCAATTGTTATCCTCAATTATCCAGTATCAGCCAGGCTCTAAAATGTAGCTCATGACTATAGTGTCTTCATATCAATTAGTTGTTCTTTATTTTTTTATTTATGGAAGCTGCTGTAACATAAACCAATGTAATGGTTGTTTCCTTTTGCTTTACAGGTTTTCACCGCTCATATCCAGAAGTACAGTGTGATGCTTCCCTCATTGACTTCCATTATTTGTTGGCCTGCCTTTGGATGTTATGTCATAATAAACATGTTTTTCTATCATAAAATGTGTCAAAATGTGTTGTTTAGAAATGTAATGGCAATTTTAATTTTTTATATTATTATTATTATTATTCTTTTTGCCACACAACACTGCCCTATAGTTAATATGACAATTTGATCCAAATAAAAGAAAAATTAGTGATTTGATAATGGTTGCCTTGCTTTGGGTTTTCACTTAGATTATGGCACATCAGCACAACACCACATTTTAATTCATGTTCGGTTCTCTACCAAGAGGCCAGGTTCACCATTGTTTTCAGTAATTCCACGTTGTTAATCGTTGATTTTTATTAGCTGAACGGAACATTTATATTGTGCTCTCCTCCTGCTGCTTAATCCAATCATAAAGTAATCATCTTGCTTTTTGGACTTTGACTTAGTGGTCAGTTGAAATAAATGAAAGGCATAAAAAT